>JALJCO010014504.1:400000-487750 GCA_023101725.1 Atherinomorus stipes
TCCCGCGAGATTTTGTAACAGAACAATGGACGATGTCTGATACTCAGTTTTAAGGCCGATATAGGCCGATACCGATAGAGGGCCGATTATATCGTCCATCTTGGATCTGGAGAAACTGGATTGGCTGATTTTGTTGTTTCAGTCATCAGATGTTCAAAAATATCAATATATTGCAGTATATGGTGGTGTCACGATATCGCCATGTTGCACGGTATGGTGAAGTCTTGCCGGTATCCACCCCTGATCCAGAAGCCGGAAAGGATCTGAGCCACATCTGAGGAAAACCTCGTTCACGTCCAGTCTGCTCAGTTATCCAGAATGAACTCCAACGTTTTCCATCTTTAACCAGGAATCCCAGATTATCCGGTGCGGAGCTTCGAGGGCAGGAAGCGGATGATCCTGAGCACCATCTCCTGGATGGGGGGCAAGAACCCATTCCTGGGCATCGCTTACATCACCGTGGGCTCCGTCTGCTTCTTCCTGGGCGTGGTCCTGCTGGTCATCCACCACAAATACGGCAACCGCAACAACAGCGCCGACATCGGCAACTGAGGGCGGCGGGGGCCGGGTCTCCTCCGCGGGGGCCGGATCACTTTCTCTGCAGCAGTCATGTGACGTCTGAGGATTGATGCAAAGGAGGGGGGGGGGCTTGAATGTCCTGATCAGGGCTGCTTATTTGCCAAAGTGAGCGAACAAACAGCGAGGGAGGGGTGGGAAAAAATATTCATACATTGAAATATCGCAATACTTTCATGTGCCGATCGTGGTCTCTGTGATGTCTCCGTCGTCCAACCTGCTCGTCTTCTTCCTGGTCTCCCTCCTGGTCTCCTTTCTTGTCTCCTTCCTGGTCTCCTTTCTTGTCTCCTTCCTGGTCTCCTTTCTTGTCTCCTTCCTGGTCTCCTTCCTGGTCTCCTTCCTGGTCTCCTTTCTTGTCTCCTTCCTGGTGTCCTTTCTTGTCTCCTTCCTGGTCTCCTTTCTTGTCTCCTTCCTGGTCTCCTTCCTGGTCTCCTTTCTTGTCTCCTTCCTGGTCTCCTTCCTGGTCTCCTTTCTTGTCTCCTTCCTGGTCTCCTTCCTGGTCTCCTTTCTTGTCTCCTTCCTGGTCTCCTTTCTTGTCTCCTTCCTGGTCTCCTTCCTGGTCTCCTTTCTTGTCTCCTTCCTGGTCTCCTTTCTTGTCTCCTTCCTGGTCTCCCTCCTCATCTCCCTCCTGGTCTCCCTCCTCATCTCCTTCCTGGTCTCCCTCCTCATCTCCTTCCTGGTCTCCCTCCTCATCTCCTTCCTGGTCTCCTTCCTGGTCTCCTTTCTTGTTTCCTTCCTGGTCTCCTTTCTTGTCTCCTTCCTGGTCTCCCTCCTCATCTCCCTCCTGGTCTCCCTCCTCATCTCCTTCCTCGTCTCCTTCCTCATCTCCTTCCTGGTCTCCCCTCCTCATCTCCTTCCTCGTCTCCTTCCTCATCTCCCCTCCTGGTCTCCCTCCTCATCTCCTTCCTCGTCTCCTTCCTCATCTCCTTCCTGGTCTCCCTCCTCATCTCCTTCCTCGTCTCCTTCCCTCATCTCCCTCCTGGTCTCCCTCCTCATCTCCTTCCTCGTCTCCTTCCTCATCTCCCTCCTGGTCTCCCTCCTCATCTCCTTCCTCGTCTCCTTCCTCATCTCCCTCCTGGTCTCCCTCCTCATCTCCTTCCTCGTCTCCTTCCTCATCTCCTTCCTGGTCTCCCTCCTCATCTCCTTCCTCGTCTCCTTCCTCATCTCCCTCCTGGTCTCCCTCCTCATCTCCTTCCTCGTCTCCTTCCTCATCTCCTTCCTGGTCTCCCTCCTCATCTCCTTCCTGGTCTCCTTCCTCATCTCCTTCCTGGTCTCCCTCCTCATCTCCTTCCTGGTCTCCCTCCTCATCTCCTTCCTGGTCTCCCTCCTCATCTCCTTCCTCATCTCCTTCCTGGTCTCCTTCCTGGTCTCCCTCCTCATCTCCCTCCTGGTCTCCCTCCTCATCTCCTTCCTGGTCTCCTTCCTGGTCTCCCTCCTCATCTCCTTCCTGGTCTCCCTCCTCATCTCCTTCCTGGTCTCCCCTCCTCATCTCCTTCCTGGTCTCCCTCCTCATCTCCTTCCTGGTCTCCTTCCTCATCTCCCTCCTGGTCTCCTTCCTCATCTCCTTCCTCGTCTCCTTCCTCGCATCTTCCTGCTCTCAGACCAAACTGGTTTCTTGGCACTTTCTGAACCCAAAGAAGAGGATTCGGCCCAATGAAGAAAAAACTTAAAATTGTGAGAAAAAGTCTGAATTCTGACTTTTTTGTTTTTTTCTTCAGAGGCCCTAATCCTGTTCCGTATAAAACAAAGGTGGCACAAACATGTTTATTTTTTGTATTTATGTCAGAGTTTTATGTGTGCACGTGGCTTCAGGTGAGTGAGTATAAAGGTCAGCGTGTACAGTGACACCGTGTTGTTGTTTACATGGTCATAAACATCACAGCAGCATGAGGAACACGAACTGTGCTTTACTACATGTGATCAGTTTTACTGCTGAATATGAGCCCAAGTTTCCTTTCGTTAGACAGTTTGCATGCTGAAAATTGCCAATTAAAAAGGTCTGAGTTCTTTACTTGTGGCACATTTTTAAGCTGGATTCATTTCTACTGACAAGTGTAAATATTTCCACCAGCTTTCTTACTTTTGTTGTTGCTTTCACGGAATAAACTTGATGTTTTAAATTGTGACTGATCATCACCTGACTTCATTTCAGCAGGTTGTTCCTTTACTGTCACCTCCAAAATATTACACATATCTAACAGTATCTAAGGCATTATTAAATAACACTTAAATTTATTTGAACAACTTTATTTTCTTCATATATTTAACTTTCCCATTAGGTTTAATGGGAAAGTTCCTACTCTGGACTGGTTGTGTGGAACATTTGATGGGAACATGAACGCAAACAGACAGAAAAGCATGTGTGAAAAATATTCATGCATTAATAGACTAAAGGTCTTTTTTTTTTTTTTTAATCTTTAAACTTTTTGACATGTATTTAATTAATTCCTCCATTAAAAAAAGGAAAAACTTTAAAATCACACCACAGCAAAGACGATTACAAGGAATATACAGTATATGTATTGTGTATATACGGTGTATATACATATATATATATATATATATATATATACAGTATATTTGTGTGTGTGTGTGTGTATATATATATATATACACATACACACGCACATACAACCTTCCAAATATTCATACCCGCCAATTCAAGAAAAAGCTGAATTCCCAACAGTAATTCAAATAACAAGAAACTAAATAAGTGATAAATAAAAATGTACAAAATTATAATTTAGTGAAATAAGTTATTTCTTTTGAATTTTGTTTCGAAATAATTACATATATATATATATATATAAAAACTGTCCCAGACACATTCGAGCAATGTCTGATTGGGCGTTACAGAAAACACTTGATTGCAGTGATTGTCTCAAAGTGTTGCTCAACAACATTTTAGTTTCATAGGCCCGTCTTGCTAGTTTATTTGCTTTATTAATATATATATATATATATATATTTCTTTCAGACCACAATTCAGAATCAATTACATGATTTTCATATAATTTTTATTACTTTATATATATATATATATATATATATATATATATATATATGCTAAAATCTGTAAGATTGTGAAAAAATATTGAGCACAGATGTGTCAGTTATTTGTGGAAGCTTGTTTCAGACACTTATAAAGGAAACCCCATAAAGAATTTAATAATTATGACCTAAAAAAAAAAAAAAACAACTCATGAATTATTATCAGAAGTTTTTCTTTTAACACACAATAACTTAAAATTTTATTTAAAATGAGTTTTTATCTCACAATTATGAGATACTTCGTCAATATTTCCGGTTTTCAAGCAGCAATCTAGCATTTTTAGTTGGGATTTTGGATCGTCCAGTGGTTTTCCACTGTGCCATTAGGTGGAGGGTCCAGCAGGGGGCAGCCGAGCGCGCGGCGCCAACTCAGCCCGCCCGAAGAAGCTGGAGCCGGAAGTAGAGTCTTCCGGTGTCCTTGTGCCAGAGTCGCTCTGAGACTTATCAGCGAGGATGTACAGACACATGATTGTAAGTAAATTTATGCGTTAATGTCGCTTCTCCCTCCAGAATGGCGTGTTTATCAGATACACTGGGGGGATTTCCTCTGAAAGCGGTGATGTGTGAGCAAACGCGGCTACTTTTAGCCGCTAACTGTTAGCCCGGGTCATTCCCGGTAAAGTTAGCTTTAGCTTAGCATCCACCCGCGGCGCTAGCCCGCACACTCATCAGTTCTTATCTGTTATTGATTGTTGATGGCTGATAATCGCAGCGGTTTCTCTCCTTGCGGGTGACTTTGCGGGTTTCTGTCGTTTCCAGGCGCTCCAGCAGGTGGCGCGGCGGAGCATCTGCAGCTCCGCGCGCCGGCAGGTGGAGAACAACGTTCCGAAGAAGCAGAAGATGTTTCAGGTGAGCGAGCTAATGACGACCCGGTGTTGGGTCGAGGTCCGTTCCCCTCCCAACTCATGTCATCACGGGAAACCGGCACAATCTCCCGGAGAAAAAGTGTCTATATACAGTATAATAGTAATGTTGTAGCCTTTTTAATCACCATTTAAGTAATAGTTAAATAATTGATTACTTTTTCAGTAAATGCTGACATTTTCAACCTTTTGGTTCACATTTGGTCGGCGGGAACACATCCTAGAAGATGGATACTCACCGTTTGTCATCTCCTGTGTTACAGTAGAAGAAGAGTGTTCACATTTATGAAACTCTCACTGTTCACTAACTTTTAATGACTGAATCCTGAAATTTTCAAACTTTTGGGGCATAACTGGTCGGTCATGGGAGGGGGACGTGGTGGTCGCAGCAGATCTGGAGGGGGAACAGATCCAGACACAACACCAGACCCAGATGCAGGTTTTTCCTGCTCACACCTGCTTAAAGGAAAGGGCTCCCTTATGTTTTGGTCATTAGGTGTTTTCTGGTGTCTCTGACGTGGTTTCAGGCATTTTAGGTGTTTTTGAGATGATTTTTGACTGCTGGGTAACGGATGAAGATGCCATAATCAGAGCAGTCACATCTGGTTTTCACCTGATGAACGTAGGGCGGTAACAGGAAAAAAAATCACAGTTCAGTAGGTACCTCGGCACTCAAGTCACCAATAGGGAAAAACCTACTTTCAAATATAAAGTGACACCATCTGAGTTTTCCGAGCAGCATTTAACAGAAACAGCTCCACTTTCATTTCACTCATCTTCATCACAGACACTAAATATCACAGCAGGTTCCTGCTCAGACTGCCTGAATAAAAACTGCATAAATGAGCATCATACTACTGTTTTTACACGTGTTTGCGCTAAATTATTCATTTTCTAGTCGTACCAGTAACATCCAGACTTGTGTGGTGTCGCTGTAGATGTGTAACGCGTTTCTGCGTTCATACACAACTGCAGTTCTGCAGAAAAAATATCGGTACACTGCTTTTTGTCGGCTTTTTTTCCTCTTTTTCTCCCTCTTCGTCTAAAACAAGTGCTTCCAGACGGGGGCTTGATGCTTCATGGTGCTCAACAAGCTCACATGCCAGTTGTGAGAAACGGGATGGTCAGCAGCTGCAGCAACTGGAGGTGAAGGTTCACTGGTCCGTCATTCACTTATGTCCAATGGCACACAAAAACTTAAAGGGGAACTTCGTTTTTTTCAACCTGGATCTATTTTCTAGCATGAATCCGTTCATTTCCTCACCCAGACAGTTTTGGTGTTACTTGAATTCCTTCAGGAGATATTTAGATCCACTCCAGATCAGCGAATGTCCAATATAATGGAAGTGATGCAGCAACCTGGTACAGCCTCTAAATAATCATTATCTGCCACAAACTCCTTCATTTCACCAATGTTTGTTACCAAACATTAGTCGGACCCCCCTTTGAACTCGAAGTGGCTTTTTTTGTGGTGACTTGTCCTTATTTACAGACTTTTTTTTACTGCGGCGGCTTTGATGATGTCACTATCATGCGACACCATAGCAAGAAAATGTCTATCACAATAATTTGTTTTTCATCATCATAACAATAAGTGATGATTAAAAAAGACAGTCAGCCTCATCTCTTGTATTATAAATCTTTCACTACATTATGTGGTGAGAACTCTAAAATAATACTAGAAAACACTAAACTACATCAACTAAGTCCCAAGTAGTACACCTGTATTGCAAAACTGTAGTAACATCAGTCAAACAAGTCTGAAATGTGGGAACAAATTCGACATTTACTCAAACAGTATAATTGTTTGAGCATATAACTGTTTAACACCCCACAGTAGGGGTGAGAAAAAATATCCGTACACTGAAATATCACAATATTTTCATATGCAGATATCATCTATATTAAAAAAGGTTGCATCAATTTATTTTACTAACAAAATCTTACAAGATTTCATCGTTCTGTTATGAAATCTTGCAGGATTTTGTAAATTATAACAAGATTTCATAACAGAACGATGAAATCTCGCAACATTTCATTAGTAAAATTGATAAATACAATGTTTTCAAATATGATATTGGCATATGCAAATACTGCAATATTTCAGTGTATTACTATTTTTCCCCACACCTAGCAAACAGCAAAAATAACTGCTTCTAAAAATCCCAGCGTAGCGCAACTTCAACCTGATCAACTGAATTTATCGTTTTTATCGTGAGATGACAAATTGTTACCATGAGGAACTTCCTTGACGGTAAATCTCACACGATGACATGTTGGCCATCCCTACACCAAAGGGTGTTCACTGAGAAGAGGACAGAGCTGTGAATGAGAACCGTAAACCCAGAAAAGGCAGTTAGCGTATCACCACAGATGTTGGGGAAGGTGTTTTTTCTGAATGAACTGTCAGTTGTTTGCCTGGCACGTTTACGAGGTGGAATTTAACGGTTTCTCCCCAGTTCAGATGTCTTTTCCTAACCGCTGTTGTAAACCTGCAGGGGGAGGAAATGATCAGATTAATAGTGATATGACTTTATTCATGAAGTCCTTCCAACAACCTGCAGGTGACAAAACAGTCGGTTACGTACATAATTTGGTGCGTTTTCGAGGGGCTTGTTGGTTTTTCACTCTGCAGAAGACGGAGCGATACCAGCGGAAACCGCGGGGTCAGTGTTGAGCTGATATGCAGGAAAAAACCAGAGAAGAAGAACAGGAACCGGACAAAAACAAAGCTGCAGATGCTAAACAGCCCAATAAAAGCAGCTGAGAAAGAAGACGCCACAACATCTGCAGACATGGGTGGAGCTTTAGAGGAGAGACTGTGTCCGCAAATACACTCACATGTACGTTACTGACACCAAGTGGTGTAGATTCGCATCAAAACAGGGAAATTAACTCTGAACTCGGCACCTAGTGGACAAACTGATATATGAACCATCGAAACGCAGAAGACGCATGGAAGTATGAAAACGGCGATGCAGGGCAACACATGAAACGGACGTCGCCAAATAAGGACGGATCACCTCATATAAGCAATGGGCTATATGCACGGTTCCACTACTTCCTGAATTTCAGACAGCACCTTTGCTTTCCGTCTTTCATTATTGGACAAACTGATTAACCCAGGTGTGTTTGGCCAGTTATTGAGATCAGACACACCTGCATTAATCAGTTTGTCCAATAATGAAAGACAGGAAGCAAAGGTGCTGTCTGAAATTCAGGAAGTAGTGGAACCGTGCATATAGCCCATTTAAAGCCACTCCGGTGCTCCGACGTTCTGACATCACACCTGGTTCAGCATTAAAGATTTAAATCAAAGTATTGATGGAGAAACTGAATAAATGAGTCATTTATCTTTAGATTTTCCCAGTTTTAGTTCAGATGAAAGATGAATTTCTGCCCCGGGTTATTTTCTGTGTGACGATAAACGGATCGTTTCTATTGGTCGATGTTTCCCTGTAATGGAGCAGCTGCACGATGACCACGAGGACACCCTGCTGCTTTTGTCTAGGTGTGATGGAGGAATAAAAGATGAGGATGTTCATGTCTGCTGGCTGTTTCCTTCCTCTGTCTGCAGGAGGACAACGGGATGCCGGTGCACCTAAAAGGAGGCGGGGCCGACGCTCTGCTGTACAGAACCACCATGGCCCTCACCGTCCTCGGTGAGAACGTCTCTGCTTGATCAGACCTCTGACCCCCTTCTCCTGCTTCATGTTTACTGATGATCACATGACTTCTGAGAAAACAGCCATTTTAATTTCAGAGTCACACGTGACAACTTGTTGATTGGAAACAAGAACTGGTTTCTTTTCCCAGTTAAATGCTCCTCATGTTCACATACATGAATTATTCTGATTCATCAAATTCCGTCCATCCTAGACCAGTCCCGTCCATCCATCCTAGACCAGTCCCGTCCATCCATCCTAGACCAGTCCCATCCGTCCATCCTAGACCAGTCCCATCCGTCCATCCTAGACCAGACCTATCAGTCCATCCTAGACCAGTCCCGTCCATCCATCCTAGACCAGTCCCGTCCATCCATCCTAGACCAGTCCCATCCGTCCATCCTAGACCAGTCCCATCCGTCCATCCTAGACCAGACCTATCAGTCCATCCTAGACCAGTCCCGTCCGTCCATCCTAGACCAGTCCCATCCGTCCATCCTAGACCAGTCCCATCCGTCCATCCTAGACCAGTCCTATCAGTCCATCCTAGACCAGTCCCGTCCATCCATCCTAGACCAGTCCCATCCGTCCATCCTAGACCAGTCCCATCCGTCCATCCTAGACCAGTCCCATCCGTCCATCCTAGACCAGTCCTATCAGTCCATCCTAGACCAGTCCCGTCCATCCATCCTAGACCAGTCCCGTCCGTCCGTCCATCCTAGACCAGTCCTATCAGTCCATCCTAGACCAGTCCCGTCCGTCCATCCTAGACCAGTCCCATCCATCCATCCTAGACCAGTCCCGTCCGTCCATCCTAGACCAGTCCCGTCCGTCCATCCTAGACCAGTCCCGTCCGTCTGTCCATCCTAGACCAGTCCCGTCCGTCCATCTAGACCAGTCCCGTCCGTCCATCCATCCTTGACCAGTCCCGTCCGTCCATCCTAGACCAGTCCCGTCCATCCATCCTAGACCAGTCCCGTCCGTCCGTCCATCCTAGACCAGTCCTGTCCATCCATCCTAGACCAGTCCCGTCCGTCCGTCTATCCTAGACCAGTCCCGTCCGTCCGTCCATCCTAGACCAGTCCCGTCCTTCCATCCCAGACCAGTCCCGTCCGTCCATCCTAGACCAGTCCCGTCCGTCCGTCCATCCTAGACCAGTCCTGTCCGTCCGTCCATCCTAGACCAGTCCCGTCCGTCCATCTAGACCAGTCCCGTCCGTCCATCCTAGACCAGTCCCGTCCATCCATCCTAGACCAAACCTGTCCGTCCATCCTAGACCAGTCCCGTCCGTCCATCTAGACCAGTCCCGTCCGTCCATCCATCCTTGACCAGTCCCGTCCGTCCATCCTAGACCAGTCCCGTCCATCCATCCTAGACCAGTCCCGTCCGTCCGTCCATCCTAGACCAGTCCTGTCCATCCATCCTAGACCAGTCCCGTCCGTCCGTCTATCCTAGACCAGTCCCGTCCGTCCGTTCATCCTAGACCAGTCTCGTCCTTCCATCCCAGACCAGTCCCGTCCGTCCATCCTAGACCAGTCCCGTCCGTCCGTCCATCCTAGACCAGTCCCGTCCGTCCATCTAGACCAGTCCCGTCCGTCCATCCTAGACCAGTCCCGTCCGTCCATCCTAGACCAGTCCCGTCCGTCCATCTAGACCAGTCCCGTCCGTCCATCCTAGACCAGTCCCGTCCGTCCATCCTAGACCAGTCCCGTCCATCCATCCTAGACCAGTCCCGTCCGTCCGTCCATCCTAGACCAGTCCTGTCCATCCATCCTAGACCAGTCCCGTCCGTCCGTCTATCCTAGACCAGTCCCGTCCGTCCGTCCATCCCAGACCAGTCCCGTCCTTCCATCCCAGACCAGTCCCGTCCGTCCATCCTAGACCAGTCCCGTCCATCCATCCTAGACCAGTCCCGTCCGTCCATCATAGACCAGTCGCGTCCGTCCATCATAGACCAGTCGCGTCCGTCCATCATAGACCAGTCGCGTCCGTCCATCCTAGACCAGTCGCGTCCGTCCATCCTAGACCAGTCGCGTCCGTCCATCATAGACCAGTCCCGTCCGTCCATCCTAGACCAGTCCCGTCCGTCCATCCTAGACCAGTCCCATCCGTCCATCCTAGACCAGTCCCATCCGTCCATCCTAGACCAGTCCCATCCATCCATCCTAGACCAGTCCCATCCGTCCATCCTAGACCAGTCCCATCCGTCCATCCTAGACCAGTCCCATCCTTCCATCCAAGACCAGTCCCATCCATCCATCCTAGACCAGTCCCATCCTTCCATCCTAGACCAGTCCCATCCTTCCATCCCAGACCAGTCCCATCCGTCCATCCTAGACCAGTCCCATCCATCCTAGACCAGTCCCATCTGTCCATCCTAGACCAGTCCCATCCATCCATCCTAGACCAGTCCCATCCGTCCATCCTAGACCAGTCCCATCCGTCCATCCTAGACCAGTCCCATCCTTCCATCCAAGACCAGTCCCATCCGTCCATCCTAGACCAGTCCCATCCTTCCATCCCAGACCAGTCCCATCCGTCCATCCTAGACCAGTCCCATCCATCCTAGACCAGTCCCATCTGTCCATCCTAGACCAGTCCCATCCATCCATCCTAGACCAGTCCCATCCGTCCATTCTAGACCAGTCCCGTCCGTCCATCCTAGACCAGTCCCGTCCGTCCATCCTAGACCAGTCCCATCCGTCCATCCTAGACCAGTCCCATCCGTCCATCCTAGACCAGTCCCATCCATCCATCCTAGACCAGTCCCATCCGTCCATCCTAGACCAGTCCCATCCGTCCATCCTAGACCAGTCCCATCCGTCCATCCTAGACCAGTCCCATCCGTCCATCCTAGACCAGTCCCATCCATCCATCCTAGACCAGTCCCATCCGTCCATCCTAGACCAGTCCCATCCTTCCATCCTAGACCAGTCCCATCCTTCCATCCTAGACCAGTCCCATCCTTCCATCCTAGACCAGTCCCATCCGTCCATCCTAGACCAGTCCCATCTGTCCATCCATCCTAGACCAGTCCCATCCGTCCATCCATCCTAGACCAGTCCCATCCGTCCATTCTAGACCAGTCTCATCAGTCCATTCTGGACCAGTCCCATCCATCCTAGACCAGTCCCCTCTGTCCATCCTAGACCAGTCCCATCCATCCTAGACCAGTCCCCTCTGTCCATCCTATACCAGTCGTATCCGGGGTATTCTCCAATGGACTAAAAAGAAAACCATTACCTTTGTTATGGCGTGATGACATCATGTGTTACGGCGTGATGACATCATGGTCCGAGTTATTTAGTGTTAACGAGGCGTCCTCAGACCTTCCAGAAGTCTGTAGGAAATCACATATCACATATAGATCATATCACATAGACACTTCAGGACACTCCCAGCCTCCTGATTGGCTGTTATTCCCCTCCCGTGTTTCCTACATTGTCTCTAACTAAACCTAAACTCAGACTTCAGTCTCCTGATTGTGTCATCACTGCCGCGCTGTTATTCTGTCCTAGTCTGGAGTACAACCAGGAGTTTGCTCATTTATCCGGTTTCTGTGAAAGCTGCCAGGTTTTCTGATGTTTCTTCCTCTGATGTGGAAGAAACCTTCAGAAACAGAATCTGTTGCTTTCCTGCGTCTGACCAGCTGTCAACTCGTCCCTGCAGGAGCCGGATACGTGGTGTACGAGCTGGTGAAGGCGGCGTACCCGCAGAAGAAGGACTGAGTCCTGGTTCCCGGTCCGGCCCGTCCCTCCTCGCTGTATAAACAGATGATATTCCTCCGTCTGCGTGTTTCCAGTCATGTTGTTTTGTTTCCACCAGATGATAAATTATTTCTTGTACTTAACTCTGATGACTTGGGGATCAATAAACAGAAGATACCTCTCATGACCAAACGTCTGGAGCTCTGATTCAGTGTCCAGGTCTTCCTCATCGTCCTCATCAGCAGCAGAGGACGTTGCATATCCTTCTGAGCAAAGTGAATCTTTGCTTCCAGGACAGCTCCTTTCACGAAGACTTGAACATTTACATGTAGGGTGGGAAAAATATCGATACACTGGAATATCACAATATTTCCATATGTCTATATCAACATTTAAAAACGTGGTTTCGATCTTTTTTACTCACGGAATCTTGCAAGATTTTATTGTTCTGTTAGGAAATTGATCGTTATCTTACAAAATGACAGATTTCGCAAAATCATGCAAGCTTTTTATCAGTCTGCTGCAAAATCTTGCGAGATTTTGTAAATTCTCGTGAGATTTTAGGCTCGTTGGACTTTGGCTATCTGCAGCAACTCGGCTGGAAGTGAGGGATTGTGGTCCTGGAGTGTTGCATGCTGGTCAGAAACTTCGTCAGACTGCGCCTGCACTGCACCGGAAAACGTGACTACATGATCATCAAACATGGCGGGGGGCGTCAGAGTGGAGTTAGAGCTCAACAGCTGCAGCTTCTGGACCCGTCTCCATGACAACAGAACCTGGTCCTGATAGTTTCACCTCTCACTGACACAACCTCCGATTTTCTGACGGGACAGAAATGGACATCTGATTTGAATCTCATCCCAAATTCCAACTTCTGGACTACAATATGTAATAACATATTTTCAATGACAAGTAATACAAATCTACAACTTATCCAATATAAAATCATCCACCGGACACATATAACTCAAAGAAGAATGTTTCAAATGGGTTTTGCAGACACAGGCACCTGTACACAATGCACCTCGGGTTGCACTGATAATTATATTCATGCCACCTGGTTCTGTCAGCCGGTTTTTTCCTTTTGGGAGTTAACTGAAAAATTATCTTTTATGTTGAGCTGTAGAATTCAAATTCAAACTTTATTTATAAAGCGCATTTCACGCCAAAGGCAACCCAAAGTGCTTTTCAAGACAATAAAAACAAACGCAAGAACAGGCCCTTACACACCAAAGCACAAAACACAGCACACATAACAATAAACATTGCCCCCCAAGTGATATCTTGGGGATCCGTTCACTCCAGGAGCCAGACATGGTCCTAGAGGGTATTTCTGCAGGGACCAACCAGATCAGGACAGGCCGGGGTCCACACCACAGTGATAGGGCTGCAGTGCCGGGCCCCAGCCACCAGGACAAGGGCAGCCCCCCACCAGCTCCCTCCAGACCATGTAGGCAAAGCTCCCAGAGTGAAGGATCCCCATGAGGAAACACTGGTGTTAAAGTGTTAAAACAGATAAAACAAGTGAACAGATAAGAGCAACATGGAAAAATTATTATACATAAAATGATGTGCTAAACAAGTCAATAAAAACTAAAATAACTTGAACATAAAATAAAATGGAATGAAAGTTAAATAAGTAAAATGAAATCAAATTAAAAAGCTAAGTTAAAAAGGTCTTGAGCCTCTTCTTAAAAACATCAATAGTCTCTGCGGCCCTGAGGTTCTCTGGCAGGCTGTTCCACAAACGAGGACCATAGTGGTGGAATGAGGCCTCGCCGTGAGTTTTAGTTCTCACCTGGGGAACAATTAAAAGGCCGGTACCAGAGGACCTCAGGGTCCGCGAGGGTTCATAGTTTAAAAGCAGGTCAGATAAATAAGAGGGCCCAAGACCATTAAGACATTTATAAACTATTAAAAGAACCTTAAAGTCGATCCTGAACCGCACGGGGAGCCAATGCAGCGATTTTAAAACTGGTGTAATGTGTTCCCGCCCTCTGGTCCTCGTCAGAACTCGTGCTGCCGAGTTCTGCAATAACTGTAAGCCGGAAACAGACTTTTTAGGAAGACCAGAGAGCAGGGCATTACAGTAGTCTATTCTACTGGAAATAAAAGCATCAGCACCTCCGTGCTGGCAAGCGAGAGAAATGGGCGGACTCTGGCGATGTTTTTAAGATGATAAAAACCTGTCTTTGTGGCATTTCTGATGTGTGGAATAAAATTCAGCTCAGAGTCAAAAAGAACACCCAAGTTTCCAGGTGCGAAGGCCTATTGAAACTGTAGCGTTTATTATTATTATTAGGGGTCCAAGCCCGCGGAGCAGCGCAGGGCCCGTGTTGGACTTGCAACGCGGTTCCCAGCGCTCCAGCGTGCTGGAACCGTATTGTTTTTCGTTCGTTTTTTATTATTATTGTTATTATTATTATTCTGCCGCCGCAAAAGTATGTGGGGAGGCAAAACTTCACACGATGTAATATAGCCACATATAGCCATGATACGATAGTGGGGGAGGAAAGGGGAGGGGAAAAAAAAAATAGCAGCTCTGCGTGCCTCTTGGGGGGTTTGCGGGGCCTGGGGATGTTGGGCCGGTGACTCTGGCCCCTCCACCGACCCTTTCCACTCCCGTCCCTTTCCCCCCTCCCTGGCCTGGGGTGGTCGGGCGCCCCCAGGGGTCGAGGCTGGCCCCTCTGTGGTGAATGCCGGTCGCCTGGCCGTGAGGGCGGCCATGTCTGCCCCCTTCTGGGAGGCAGGGGTACCTTATGCCGGTAACGGCTCATCTTCCAGGGGGGGGGATTCATACCCCCCTGGTCTCCCTTCCCAAGACCTCTCTCCCCCCTGCTCTACCTCACACACACACACGTAGGGTTTTGGGGAGGGTGCGTGTCAAGCGGGCGTGGTGAGGGAGGGCACCAAAGTGCCTTTGTTTGCCGCATCTAGAGACAGCCTGCTCCCCAGTTTTAACCACACTTAGACACCTAAACACATAAAATAACAACAGCTCACAACCACTTCTGAGGGGCGGGCCATATAGTGTGTGGAAGGAGGGAGGGGCAGGTTGGGGGGTCATACCCCTACGCCACCCCACTCCCGGCATGACTTGGCACTGCCCCTCAGTTTTAACTGCAAACAACACACATCTTACACACACAGTCATGAGCGGGGGTGGAGGGAAACAGGGTCCTTTCATACCCCTGTCTCCCGGGCGCTACTGGGGAGAGGGGGAGTAGTGGCTGTTTCACGCGCTAGTGGTTAAGGCTGGCTGCATTGCGGGGGATCTGCTGGCCCGGGGGTGCCTGGCCTGCTGCGTCCGGGGGGTGGGGGATGGGGGGTGGGTATGTGAGAATAATGAATGAGAGTGTGAAAGAGGAAATGTGGGAGGGAGGAACTTGGGCTGGAAGAGGGAGGAGATGTGGGTAAGTGGTTGGAGGAAAGGGGGGATGGAGGAAGGAGTGGCATGCTCGTGAGTGTCTAGTAGGGATGGTCATGAGGGGCTGAAGGAAGGAAGGGCGGGAGTGTGATAGGTCAGAGGGATGGGCGGGGCCGGACATGTAAGGGGGGGACTGTATGGGGTATTGGGGGTATAGGGAGGTGGGGGTGTATGTGTGGGGGGTAGGGAGGGGTTGGTGAAGTTATGTGGGGGGAGTGCATGTGTGTGTTAGAGGGTATGAGGAGGTGGGGGTAGGTGTGGACGGTAGAAGCAGCATATGGTCTCCCCCTGTGAAACAGTAGCTTAATTTACCCAAATTCAATATCTGCACGAGAAAAGCTTAAACTGGGATTTTCAACTTTCACTAATCTGATCTTAAAAATTTCAACTGGATGGGGTAGCTAGTGTCTAAAATAAGAAGTGTAAGGGGATTAGAAGCAAAATATGGTCTCCCCTGTGCAACAGTAGCTTAATTTCGCCAATTGCAATATCTGCACGAGAAAAGCTTAAACTGGGATTTTCAACTTGCACTAATCTGATCTTAAAAATTTGAACTGGATGGGGTAGCTAGTGTCTAAAATAAGAAGTGTAAGGGGGATTAGAAGCAGCATATGGTCTCCCCTGTGAAACAGTAGCTTAATTTCCCCAGTTGCAATATCTGCACGAGAAAATCTTAAACTGGGATTTTCAACTTTCACTAATCTGATCTTAAAAATTTCAACTGGATGGGGTAGCTAGTGTCTAAAATAAGAAGTGTAAGGGGATTAGAAGCAGCATATGGTCTCCCCTGTGCAACAGTAGCTTAATTTCCCCAATTGCAATATCTGCACGAGAAAAGCTTAAACTGGGATTTTCAACTTTCACTAATCTGATCTTAAAAATTTCAACTGGATGGGGTAGCTAGTGTCTAAAATAAGAAGTGTAAGGGGATTAGAAGCAGCATATGGTGTCCCCTGTGCAACAGTAGCTTAATTTCCCCAATTGCAATATCTGCACGAGAAAAAGCTTAAACTGGGATTTTCAACTTTCACTAATCTGATCTTAAAAATTTCAACTGGATGGGGTAGCTAGTGTCTAAAATAAGAAGTGTAAGGGGATTAGAAGCAAAATATGGTCTCCCCTGTGCAACAGTAGCTTAATTTTGCCAATTGCAATATCTGCATGAGAAAAGCTTAAACTGGGATTTTCAACTTTCACTAATCTGATCTTAAAAATTTCAACTGGATGGGGTAGCTAGTGTCTAAAATAAGAAGTGTAAGGGGATTAGAAGCAAAATATGGTCTCCCCTGTGCAACAGTAGCTTAATTTTGCCAATTGCAATATCTGCACGAGAAAAGCTTAAACTGGGATTTTTATCTTGTACTAATCTGATCTTAAAAATTTCAACTGGATGGGGTAGCTAGTGTCTAAAATAACAAGTGAAAGTGGTTTGGAAGCAGCCTAGGGTGTCTCCTGCAAAGCAGCAACTTTATTTCCCCAATCACAATATCTTGCCGAGAAGAGCTGAAAACTAAGATTTTAAAAACAGAAACTGTTAAATGAAATATATTTTGCATAAGGCAAGAAGTTCTGGTGGGTAACTGGCACTTCAGACAAATACCAGTTCGTTTGAAAATGTTTGAAAATGTTTTCTGTTAATAAATTATTAAGCTTAAGAGTTCTCTTGTGACTTTTTTGTCAAATCCTTTGGCTCAGAGATGATCACAAATTGCTTGCCATTTTCAGCCCAAATTACTTAAAAATAACTGATTGAGTTGAGATCATTTGTTCTCCCCCAGTTTAAAAATCCCATCTTTCCCTGCTTCATGTGGTTATATTGTTTTCCCCAATTAGGACTCATCAGGCAATAAAAATAAGTGAATATGTAAGCTATGATTCTTAAGTTCAAGGTAGATTAATAAGAATCTCTAATGAGCTTTTCCTGGGGAGTAGGAGATCAGCAGCAGATAAAAGGGGTTGGGGTCCACCTGATCCTGATAACAAGGCAAAACTTGGGGGAGTTCAGGCTCGTCCGGGAGCTGCATTCATTCACACAGACCGCTTCCAGGTTTACTTCAGGTTGAACAAGGACCACTTTTTTCCCTGAACTGGCCTCCTCCTATTAGATGTGCTAGAATGTCGCCCACCTTGCGCGCTGCATAGCTCTGCAGCATCGTCCAAAGTGCTGCTGCAGCACTACCACATACACAATGAATGGGTTTGCTGCCGTCCTGCGCTTGCAGCGTTCTGTCTGAAAGGGCCTTTAGTTAGGGGTCCAAGCCCGCGGAGCAGCGCAGGGCCCGCGTTGCACTGCAACGCGGTTCCCAGCACTCCAGCGTGCTGGAACCCTATTGTTTTTGCTTCGGTATTATTCTTCCGCCCCCAAAAACTATATGGGGAGGCTAGACCGCAAGAGAACCATAAAAGCCATATATATAGGCTGGTACAAAAGTGGTTCATGTAGAGATTTAAGCGAAATGACACATGTCAGACACTAGGGGGCGCTATACCAGGGGGTATTACGTTTTGGCCTGTAGCTTGCAAACCGCTTGGAATAAATTTATGGGACCTGGATGAGCAGATTCCTTGGACCCTTCCGCATCTTCTGACATAGGCCACGCCCATTTGCGCCCTAGAAAATTTTTTCGCTAGGGGGCGATATATGCGAAACCTATTTTCGTAAACTCGTCCTACAGTTTTGACCCGATTAGGCTGAAAATTGGACCACATATACTACACCAATAGGAAAAAAAACTGATCAGAGCGATTTTCCATTTTTTGCTCGGTTACAAAATAATGCGCGTTTAAGCATTTTTGCAAACCTAGCTAAAAACTTAAAAGGCCATAACTCAAAAACCACAACACATAATTGAATGTCGTTCTAAACCCAAGTGGGGAACTTGATTTACTACTGATGTACCGAAGGAAAAAAATTTCTGAATCTAGGGGGCGCTATTATCCTTAATTATTTATATTGCAAAAACCGCTCATCGGATCTGCACGCCACTCCCAAGACAGGTAAATATCACCCCTTTGAACATGTCCCTAAAAAATGGTCAGGATTGGACCACGTGGGCATGTTTTATTAGCAATTTTCTAATCCATGGGCGAAACAACGGATTTGAGTCTGGGGGGCCCTGGACCTTGGTTTTTTTATTCTGCTGCCAATAAAATGGATGGGGAGGCCAAACCGAAGGTGCATTAATATAGCCACTAACAGGGCTTGTACAAAAAAATGTTTGTGTGAATAAAAAAGAGAAATGACACACGTCAGACACTAGGTGGCGCTATACCAAGGTGTAACACATTTTGGCCTCTAGCTCGAAAACTGCTTGGCGCATCTTAAAATGCCTTATATCCCTAGATTCCTTGGACCCTCCCAAATTTTATGACATAGACCACGCCCATTTGCACCCTGGAAAAAATTTTCGCTAGGGGGCGATATATGCAAAACCTATTTTTGTCAACTAGTCCTATAGATTTCATCCAATTGGGCTGAAAATTGGACCATATAATCTACAGATGAAGAGCAAAAAACTGGTCAGAGCGATTTTGAAATGGTCGTTCCGTTACAAAGTTATGCTCGACCAAACTTTTTTACAACGCTAGCTAAAAACTCAAATTGGCATAACTTCAAAACAACAACAGATAAATGCATCAAATTCGGAAACCAAGTAGTAAACTTAATTCTCTATTTAGGTACCAAAGGAAAACATTTTATGAATATAGGGGGCGCTATAATCCTCAGTTTCTTAATATTGCAAAAACCACTACATAGATCTGCATCCCACTCCCACTGTATGTAGATATAGACCCTTTGAGCATATTCCTAGAAAACGGTTAGGATTGAAGAACGTGGGCATGTTTTATTAGCAACGTCCTAAACAAGCAGTGGAGCCATGAGCTCTTGGCTTTTCTTTTATTCTACTGCCACTTAAATGTATGAAAAGGCTAGATTGAAGGTGCATTAAACTATCCACTAACAGGACTTGTAGAAAAAAATGTTTGTGTTAAAGCAAGTGATGTCAGCTTTTCAAAAGCTAGATGTTTAAGTCAAAGTTTCCTAAACCTGGTCTTCAGGGACCCCTGCCCTGCATGTATTCCAGGTCTTCAACTCCACCAAACCTGATTCAGATCAACAGAGCTGCCCATCAAGTTCTTTGCAAGCTCCTTACGAGCCTTTCATCTGAGTCAGGTGTGTGAAATTAGGAACATCTTGAATACCAGCAGGGCTGGGGTCCTTGAGGACCAGGATTAGGGAACACTGGTTGAAATATTCATGTCTGAAGTGTACAGCTGCATATGCAGCGTGTTTGTCTTCATTTTACATGGTAATTACACTGATTATTTTATTGCATGATGTATTTCCTCAGTCCTGCTTTACCCAACATATTTTCACAGATTGATGACTGACTGAATAAGTTTAACATCCTCTCTTAACACCGGAGTCCTGTTGTAATTATGTTGCTGGTGAGAGCAGAGGACAGAGGATCTGGAGTGATTTGTCATTCCTGCTGGACCAAGCATATCTTCAAAGATGTGTGTTTGTCTGAAAACTGAGGAACGTCTCTTAACACAGAAGTCTGTTTGTATTGATCCCTGTGGTAAATATTGGAAAAACAGGATCTGGAAAGGTGCCTAATAGTTTTCTGTGAATGTTGGTCGACATTGTTGGTGTCCACCTCCGGTCTTTGAGGGCCACAATCCTGCAGGTATTTCAGGTAATCCTGAAAAATCAGTCACAATCAATCCTACACAGAACTCGCATCCTATACCCAGTATTTTAGTTGTAAAAAAAGTGTCATGGCAGATGGAAAAACTCATAAGAGATTCTCACTAATCTACCTTGATCTTAAGAATCTTATCTAACATATTCACTTATTTTTGTTGCCTCATTAGTCCTAAATGGTAAAACAATACAACCACATGAAGCAGGGGAAGATGGGATTTTTAACTTGGGGAAGGACAAATGATTTTGACTCAATCAGTTATTTTTGAGTATTTTGGAATGAAAATGGCAAGCAATTTGTGATAATCTATGCGCCAAAGGATTTGCCTGAAAAGCCACAAGAAAACTCTTAAGCAAAATCATTTGTTGACAACAAACATTGACAAAGACCTGATCAATACTAGCCATACATGATAGAACTGGTACTTGTCTGGAATGCCAGTTACCCACCAGAACTTCATGCCTTAAGCAAAATATGTTTCATTTAACAGTTTCTGTCTTCAAAATCCCAATTCTTAGCATTTAGCAATTCTTGCTGCTTTACAGGAGATACCCTCAGCTGGCTCCATACCGCTTTCACTTCTTGTCTTAGACACCAGCTACCCCATCCAGTTGGAATTTTTACGATCAGAGGTGTACAAGTTGAAAATCCCAGTTTAAGCTTTTCACGTGCAGACATTGCAACTGGGGGAAAGTAAGTTGCTGTTTCACAGGGGAGACCAGATGCTGCTGCTAAACCCCTTACACTTCTTATTTTATACACCAACTACCCCATCCAGTTGGAATTTTTAAATCAAATGAGTACACGTTGAAAATCCCAGTTACAGCTTTTCTCGCAGATATTTCAATTGAGAAAAGTAAGCTAGTGTTTTAAAAGGAGACATGCTGCTTTTTAACCTCTTGATCATGAAACAGTTATATGAGTAAAAACTTGAGTACTGCCTATGTACCATAATTGAGGAAAACAGGTTGACACGCAGATCAATAAATCACCTACAATCCAAGAGGGCTGTAACTCACTGTCTATGTTGAACAAAGGGAGGCGGGACCAGGTGGGCGGGACCAGGGGAAGCGGGGCCAGGTACGGTGGGGCCAGGGGAGGCGGTGCACGGACGGGCTTGGACCCCGTCATAACTGCTTGCAGTTCTAGTTTAGTTTAAGTTTAATTTAGTTTAATTTATCACAGAGGATAATTCCAAGATATAAGCCACAAAGGAAAGACTAACAGAAGGTTGACAACGTATCTTTTATTATACACTGTCAGAGACTAAACGGCTCCAGACAGCTTCCCTCAGCTGCAGTACACATGCACGGCCAGCAGATGGAGCTCATACTGACTGTCTCAAATGTCTTAAAGGAGTAATCACCTGGGGTCTCATTTATAAAACTGTGCGCAGGATCTATACTAAAAGTGTACGTGCGCCAAAAACCCAAAGTTTGCTTACGCTGAAAAATATTCAGATTTATAAAACCGGGCGTACGCAAAAATCCAAGCAATTTCCCCTTTATAAATCACACTCTCCTTGGAAGTTTGTGCAGGTGAATTTGGCTCATACCCCCAACCCCCCCCCCCCCCCCCCACACACACACACACGCCCACTTTCTACCATGAAGGGTCAATGCAAAGCACCTCAAGGATATTTTTTGCATATAAATGAGCTGATCTGAGGCATTTAAACTTGATGGTGGCGACTGAGAAGACGAGAAAACGCAGTTTCATGGAGAATGAAGTGGAGGAGCTTGTTGGTGGTGAAACGTTGAAAGAACGTTATATTTGGACTTCACAGTGGAATCGCAGATAAACAGAAGTGACATCACGTTGCTGCAGCGGTGAATGAACACAACGGCTGCTGCACACCGGAGCACGTTGTGGTCAACAACTGCACACTGGGATTAAACGGATTCGGCCAGTTTAACACACAGATCCAGGAGTTCCCAAACTTTCTGAGCTACGACCCCCCCCAGATACCAGACGTTGTTCCTGACCCCCCAGATACCAGACGTTGTTGTTGCTGACCCCCGCAACAGCTGAGCACTTTATTGTGCGACATTTCAGATCATCCTGCAGCATCTACATGTGAGGCTGGAAAACTGTCAGAATCTTCATGAATTAGGGGGATAATGGGGGGGGGGGGGGGGGGGTGAAGCAAACAGTGAAGACATCACACGTGAACTCCCAGCGCCGCAAACAAAAACCTAACAGACACTGCTGCCCAATAAGATGAAGTGAAATATAAAACTCCCGTGTGTACATACACTCTCATAGAGCCATAAAGTATCCACATCACGCATGATCAACAGCTATTTATCTGAACACATCGGGCTCAGCAGCAGAATAAAGGACACAATAAAGCAGCTGTGCGCGCTGCAGCTCTCAGTTTGAAGTTCAGAGGCGGCCGCTTGGCCTTAACGCATTTATTATTTTATCATCAGAGTCCGGTTTGTCCGCGAGCTGTTTTTCAAAGATGAGCAGCGAGATGGTGTCCAGTTTCTCTGAGCATCGTGGCTCTGCTGGTGGATTTAACCCAGTTTACAACTGGAAACAGACTCCACGCAGCAACTGGAACAGGCGGTGTTACCAGGATACAGTAAGCGGTTCATGTTGGGAAACGAGTCCAACAATAATGGATAGGAAGTGACTGCCTGCTCGGCGCGCGCAATGTTCAGCTGGAAAACGCATCGGACAGGCAGCAGCTTCATTATTCCAACACTCTGAAAACTATTCAGGTCGTCCAGGTGTCTGTTTCATAGCTTTAAGCAGCAGTTAGCTTCTCCCAATGCTTGCTGGGAGGGGTCACTTAGTTGTAGTTAACATGTGTGCCAGCTGCCTCTGTGTGGCACCCACACACCCTGGCACACCCATAAGGCCATGGCGCTGTCTGTGGTGCTGAAATAGCGCAAATTGTGCTGCAGAACTCATCTAATCCGCAATCTCTCCATTTCGTCCTTCTGTCTCTGTTTGCCAGTGTTATTCTACTAATTGAGCAGCTGTGCCATTACAGGCCGTCACTGCACAGTGTCTGATGTCCATTTACCTTGTTTTACAAATGATCTGCTGTCTAGTGAACAAATTAAATCTCATAAGGGCCCACTACAAGTCCCCGCCCCCTCTGCAATGTACACTTCCTCAGCGCCTGCCGCACATCCTACTTTTTTCACCCTGATGCCGTTCATCTGACATTTCCTGTGCATCCACCTATAGCTAACCATGCGGGTCCTTGCAGCTTCTTCTGGATGGAGTCAATAACTTGACCAATATCCGCATACTGTTCATGTCTCAATCCGTTTGCTTTCAGCACCCGAATTAAGCGTCTCTTACTAATTACCACCCTGTGTTTGATTGCAAAAGATCGCAGGATATCATTATAGTTCATTCCAAGCTTGAAATAGTATGAAATCAAGTCTATATTCTCTACTTATACGACTCATGCTATCTCGTGGCCACGCATTAATAACTCGTGGCCACAAGTTATTAATGCGTGGCCACGACTTGACATCTTGCCAACTTTTTTTCTGTCCATGTCATCAGAGGGGCTCCGTACATACCACCACTTTCTCTCGTGATAATTCATACGAGGTTTTGACTGACATGAATGTTCATTTAAATAATGTAAATGAGGCGCGCGCTGATTGGCTGCAGGAAGGACAGAGCTGGAATCAGGACCCCCCAGTTCATGCATCATTACCCGACTCTGTACCTGACGGGGCTGGACCTTTTGGATTCAACCATACATGTTTGAACCAGTCTGATCCTGACAGTACCGGTTCACCCAATACGCACACTACGCACGTTGCGTAGGGCCCCGCAAACTCATAAAGGCCCCGTGAAGGGATTTAAAAAAAAAACAAAACGTGACGACGTCACTGCCCGGTCGCGCACGTGTCCCGCATTTCCAGCACATCAGGCTGGAGAGAAGTGAGAGATGAAGCGGAGTTAAAGGATATGAGAAAAGGAGAAGGAAAGAACATAAGAATAAACCGCAGGAACAGCAGTCAGGGAACTGTCTGCTCTCGGTGGGAGAATGGGAGGGACTCGTACAAGTTTGACCTAAATTAGCAGGGGGAGGGGGCTCCGGTCTCCCTGTGCATCTTGCTGGCTGCAAACAGTTGAAGTTACAAATGTACTTACAAAACAATAAAAAAGTAAAGGATAAATACTGACTAAGATTTAACTTCGTTAGCTTGGATAACCAGCAGGCAAATATACAGTCGTCCTCAAAATTATTTATACCCTCCAATTAAAGAAAAGGCTATATTCACAATAGTAATTCAAATAAAACAAACTAAGTAAACTAATAATGAATTTTAAAAAAATCATAAAATTATCATTAAGTGAAGGAAAATATTGAATACTTTGAATTATGGTTGAAAATATCATTTAAAACAAACAAACAAACAAAACTGTTCCAGACACATCAGAGCACTTTTCTCATGAACAGTGGAGCAAAATACCTGTCAGCAGGTGTAGAAGTCTTTTTGAACATTACAGAAACACCTGATGACAGTGATTGTCTCAAAGTGTCGCTCAACAACATTTTAGCTTCGGAGCCCCATCATGCTTGTTTACTTGTTTTATTTCTTGTGTGTTTATTTTTAATATTTCTGTCAAACCACAATTACTAATCAACATAAGTTTCATAGAATTTTTATGTATCATTTCTTTTGTCAATTTAAAATTATTTCACTTATTTTTTTCCTTCTTTAATTGGCGGGTATGAATATTTTGAGGACAACTGTAGATGCAGATATTTTCTAAGAATATAAGAACTGAAATTCACAAAATATTCTGACAATGGTGCTGAATTAATAATTTGTATGATAAATGATAGTATAAATAATTGCCTACATTTGAAGTATATGAAAGTAAAACAAGCACAGCCAATTTGATGGAGATGAATTAATGTTAGCCGTATCCATATAACAGGTGCTGTGCTTAAAGCAACCTTTACCGATGTTGCATTCTTACACTATTTTTCTAACAGGGTAAAATGCTATGAATGAGGTAATGGAACTCTGAAGTACAAGACAGACCTAACATTAATCAAAATAAAATATTATTCCAATCTCTAAATATTCAATAAAAACTCCAACCAATCCTTGAAGTGGGGTGCACCTCTAGGATTGGCCAAGGGACCTGCCTGTCGAACCTTTGCTTCTGCATTGGGAGGCAGAAGGAATGAGGGGGTGTGTCTTAGGAGTGAGGCGGGACTGTTTATATTCAAATAATCTTGCTGTGCTTTCTGAAATGCAAGATTGGTAAAGGTTGCTTTAAGTTTTCTCTGACAAGCAGCAGCACAGACAGAGCAGGTTCATCTAAGACAGGAACAGATGCACCAGCTTAATCATCCATTGCAGGCACATCCACAGATGTGCAATATATATATTTTTATGTTTAAAGCACTGGGTGTCATGTGCAACTATTGAAAGTTTTTGCTGTTCCGTTAGGAGGGCCCCTTACCAGAATTTTGCCTAGGGCCCCTTGGAGGTCCAAACCGGCTCTGGATCCTGAGAATGAAGATGAAGCACATCTTGCTTCTTTTTTTTCTAGGTGAGCCTACATCCTAGAAAAAGACGTGGGTCTGAGAGAAGCAGCGCCCCCCACCCCCACCCCCACCCCCCGTGCTGTCAGTAAGGAGAAGCCTGCATCAGTATGGGAGTGAGTATCGATGCCGGCATCTGGATTGGACATCCCTCATTTTTATCTAAAATGTTTTATATCATAATGGGAAAGGCACTTTGTGTGTTTGAACAGGAAATGTAATGATTTAAAAGCAGAAAAATACAAACTGGAAATCCCACAAGCCCCACCCCCTCCACATGCTGTGGAGTGGAGCATGTGGTCCAGTGTGACAGAAGTCCGTAGGCGTGTCAGAGAGAGGCTGGCCGATGCTAAAAGCCTCTGTTAGTTACCAAATTGAAGGAGCCAATCAGAATCTCACAATTTCGGGATTTAGCTCTTGTGGGCAGTTCTGGTGTGAGGAAAGAGCCCAAATGAAAAAAACTGGACCGTGTAAAAAATGGGGGGGGGGGGGGGGGGGTTCAGGCAAGTTTACGTTTCACTCCAACATCAATAAACATGTTTTAACTAGAAAAATGCAATTTCCAGATGATTACGCCTTTAAGAATTGTGTCAATCTCAGTGTCTCATGAAGTTTGTATTCACCATCCCTAGACAGAGTTAACTTAAATCTGTGATCGCAAGGCACCACAATTTACAAGTGGGTAATTGTTCTACCTGACATGGAATGTCCTTTTCAAAGATATGGTGCTGACTTTATCTCCTTGAATTGTCTTTCAAACTCATGGTGCAACTTTAAAGCAGAACTCAGTAACTTCAGCTCGGGGCTCCCCCTAGTGGCGTCCTTTCACTGTCGTGTTCAACCCCCCTTACACCCCCACAGCACACAGACGGCTTCTCTACCTGTCTTCTATTTTGATCCCTGGATATATTTCTAAGCTTTTTCTAGCTTGTTGATGCTACATTGCTGCGTTGGTAGCAGCACCTCGTCTCCCTCTGCTCAAAGCAAAGTCCTGTATTTTCTGAAACGGGACGTTTTACCCGCGATTTGCGGGTAAATATGCCGTGGATTATATTTTTCTCTGGTGTTGGCGGGTAGCAGGTAAGAATACGAACTTTTATTTACTTTTTGCGGACGTGACAAGTGATTATTGAGCCTGAAGCAGTGATGCTTCACCCGGCGCCCAGGCAGCGCAAGCTACGTGAATCACTCTGGTCCAGCAAAGAGTTGGTTATGAGAGCCAGGAGCCGTGTTTAGGTGGTGGAAGCTAAAGAAATGTTTTCTTCGAATTAGCGCTGGTAGTCTGGTTTAGATCAGAGCTGGAAGCAGCTCGGTAGATAGGGGACCTGAGTACCGTACAGCGGTTTCTGTTGTCGCAAGTTCTGCTCGGGTCGGTGCAGGCAAAGTTGCATAGAGCTGCTCGCAGGCCAGAGGCCCCGGCGGGAGGGGGGGAAACATTGAATCGCTCCGTAAACACTTTGTTTAGCCCCACGGGGATTCCGAAAAGCATTTATTGAGGTAAAAAAGTTACTGAGGTTTCCCTTTAACATTCAACTGAACAGAACTTCTCAACAACTCTCTGAATGTGAACAAAACAAAGGCAGTAGAGCACATAACTCAGATGAGCTCCAAGGAATCTGGGGATCCAAGTCCCATAAATTTATTCCAAGCGGTGTTCGAACTAGAGGCCAAAACGTTCAGCCCCCTGGTATAGCGCCACCTAGTGTCTGAGATGTGTAATTTTTCTGCTCTGACCACCTCGGAACTATATGTACAAGCCTTTATATGTGTCTATATTACATCGTGTGCAGTTTTGCCTCCCCACATACTTTCGCGGTGGCGGAATAATAATAATAACTAGAACTGCAAGCAGTTATCACGGGTTCCAAGCCCACCCACGCACCGCCTCCCCTGGCCACGCCTCCTCTGGCCCCACCTCCCTTCTTCAACATAAACTTAGATCAATAGCCCTCTTGGAAAAATAGGTTATTTCTTTGGTCTGCATGAATAAACCTGTTCTCCTCAATTACACGATATGACAAACTTGAATGGCCCTGCATGAAAAAGTGATTGCCCCCTAAACCTAATAACTTCTTGGGCCACCCTTAGCAGCAACAACTGTAATCAAATGTTTGTGATAACTGGTAATGAGTCTTCTACAGCGCAGTGGAGGAATTTTGTTCCACTCATCTTTGCAGAATTGTTGTAATACCTTCAGAGCTGCACAGCTCCTTCAGAGGGCAGAAAACATGTTGATGATGACTTCCATTGAAAATCATCTGTCTACACTGCAGGGCGTGGTCGTGGCGAACTTCGATGTGACGCCATGACCACAAAAACGGTCATAACTTGAAAACGAAAACAGATAATGACATGAAATTCAATGACCAAGTAGGGAACTGCAAAATCGACGTGTGTGACGATTTTGGAAAAATTCCAACTCTAGGGGGCGCTACAATTGAGAGTAGTTTATAGCAGTTTATAGCGCCAAAACGGCTGCACGGATATGCACCAAAATCACTACGTATATCCACATAGACATCCTGAACAGAATCCTAGAATATGGTTATGACTGTCAAAAGTGGGCGGGACTTATGAGCAAAAGAATGTGGCCACGCCTCCAAATTTCAGAAAATGATGAAAAATCATGCGTTTGTCCTACAGAGCTAAGATTTGGAGGATATATTCACTGAATCCTCCTGAACATTTCACTCACTGGGACTTGTGTTCTACATACAAGTCGCACACTTTACTTTTTCACAAGTATGCAAATTAGCTCAACATGTGGATCTCTGTAATGGATTACTCAATTCCCACCAAAATTGCAACAATGGTAGTCTTAATAGTCCTTGTGAAGTATCTTGCGTTTGAACAAGTTTCATCAAAGTATTGATTTTTAAGAAATATTTATACTTTCTCATTAAATGCAAGAAATGTTTAACAATTTTTAATCTAAAATTTTTAAGTTGACATAAACCAAAAAAATTCATTGCATTGCCAAAACTATTCTGATCATGTAGGAATATTTTCAGGATTTTTAGACCATTTCTCTATTTTTAATGAATATTTTCTTTAATTTTTCCATGCTTCATCCACTTCTAAAAACAGGAGGTCTTTTGGGGGTCTGAACATGTTCAAAAACTCACCAAATTTTGGCTACCCCCCCCCCCCCCCCAATGGAATGTGGACATTTACATATTATGGGGTGTTTGGGCATGTTCGAGGCAAAATCGCGAAACAGCGCCACCTATTTTGACTGCCCCGCCACTGCATCCCATCAATCTTTATGAAAATAGGTACAAATGTTCTACATGTCAGGTCGAACAAAAAATCCTCTGGGAGCATATTTTTAAAATGTACAGGAAGTCGGCCATTTTGGGTCAAAGTCGCCATTTTGGCGTTTTACTCACCTCGCATTTGAACGAACTTGTCCTAGGGCTTTAATGGCAGGGCCACCAAAATCGGTCAGAATGTTCCCAAGACATGTGTGATAAAAAGTTATCAAAAGATTTTTGATAAGTCAAAGCATGTGGACTGGGCGGGGCCTGTAACTTTGATGTCTCGCCATGAAAAATAAATCTCATATAACTCCCACATAAAAAGAGATATCTGAACCAAAACTCTTTAGTGAGATGCCAATATGACCCTGAACACATTAACATGTCAATATTTTTATTATGTCATAGCCCCGCCCCATTGTTACAGTCACCATTTTGGTATTAAGTCACCACGCGTTTGAACGAACTTGTCCTAGGGCGTTTACCGGACGGCCACCAAAATTGGTCAGGATGTTCCCAAGGCATGTGTGATCAAAAGTTATCAAAAGTTTTTTGATAGGAAAAAGTATGTGGTATCGGTGGGGCTTTCACCATGGAACACAATGTGCCTTAGCTCCGCCTCCTGGCGACAGGAACTGCTGTTTTTCTTACTCTTACTGGCTCACCTCAACAAGCAAGTCAACACCTTTCAGGATCCATTAAAGTTCGCATATCGTAATGGGCTTGGGCTTGAAGACGCCATCATCTTCCTGCTTCAGAGAGCCCACTGTCATGTGGACCAGTCAGGCAGCACTTTGAGGGTCATGTTCTTTGATTTTTCAAGTGCATTTAATACTATTCAGCCTGCATTATTATGTGAGAAGCTCCATAACTTCCAGGTGGATCCTCCACAACCACCTGGATTTATGACTGCCTCACAAACAGACCACAGTTTGTGAGACTGAAAGGTTGTGTGTCTGAGATGGTGGTCAGCAGCACTGGAGCACCACAAGGAACTGTACTCTCACCATTCCTCTTTACACTGTACACCTCAGACTTCCAGTACAACTCTGATCCTGTCATCTGCAGAAATACTCTGATGACTCTGCAGTTGTGGGGTGTGTCAGTGATGGACAAGAAGCCGAGTACAGGGAACTGGTCAGTCAGTTTGTGAAATGGTAACAATCAGCTCATCTTAAATACCAGCAAGACTAAAGAGATGATTGTTGACTTCAGGAGGAGCAAGAATAAGCAGCATAGTCCTGTCTACATCCTGGAAGAGGAGGTGGAGGTGGTGGAGAACTACAAATACCTGGAGTTCAGCTGGACAACAGACTCGATTGGAAATGCAACAGTGACTACATCTACAAGAAAGGTCAGAGCAGACTCTACTTCTTAAGGAAGCTGAGATCATTCAACACTACAGTCAAAACCTCCGGTGGATTAGCCAAATGTAACCATGGTGAATGTGGCCCCAACTCCATGCCAACAGAAAGTAGCTCAAAATAACAAATAAAAGGTTGATCTCTACCAAACTTGCCACAGATCCTGAACTCATTTACATGGACATGTGTTGGATAAGTTTTAGGGATGTGACATCGATCCTGTCTTCAGATCATTCGATCTTGGCCACTGTGAATCGCCGAGAGATGATGTGATCACCTGAGAGACCGTGCACAGTTACGCCATCATCGTCATCGTCATCAAAAAAATGATCTGGTGATTTTGCATTACATCTGACTGAGCCTCCACTTGGAAAATAATTTCCACTATATGCTCCTTGTTTGAAGTGACAACAATGTTGGCAGCTGTAAGCACTCACTTATTTACTTGGTCTGCTTAAAAAATAGAAGTGTCTGTTGCTCAGAATTTAATTTTGGTTTGGTAATTTGTGAGGAGTATTTCATTTCGCTGATCTCTTGATTTAATTAAGTTATTCTTCAAATAAATGCATGAATTAATTCTTTTGTGACTAAAAAGAAAGATAATATAGCAAACTACAGTACTTGTGATGCAGGGAGTGTTTGGGAAACAAGCAAGAAGAATAATCCGTTTTCATGCGTCAGCAGACAAAACTTAAATTGGTCACCCCCAGCCAGCACAACGGACTGCTGGCATGAAATTCGGCACAGAGATGTTAAGTGACACGAACTACGCGGTGCATAGGCCGGAGCGCCGCCAGAGGTGCGAGGGCCTTCAACGCCGCTTGCGGCTTTAATTTCTATTTATTTTCACTCTAAGTGACAGCAAGTTGTGAGGGTAACATTACACTGCTATTATAATTATTATTACAAATCCAACTGGTGTTATTTTCACTGTACTTACTGCAATTTCTAATTAGATATTGATTTTGAGGTGGGAAAAAGGGGGACAAAAAGAGGAAAAAAAAGAAAAGAAAAAAGAAAAAAAGGGAAAAGGGAAGGGAGAAAAAGAGAAAAAAAGAAAAAAAACAAAAACAAAAAAAACCTGTGTATGTGTGTGCATATATGGATATGTGTATGTATATATGTATATGTATGCATGGATGTGTATATGGAAGTGTATATGTGTATGTGTGTGTATACATACAATTTTTTCTTTTTATCATTGTAATTTGATATAATTATTTTCGTCGTGACTTATTTTTATTTATTTATTTATTTGTTTGTTTTATTATTATTATTATTTTATCTACTACCGACACTACTTATCTCGCAATTATTATTTTTATTATTTAGATCTATTTGTACTGTCGTTAGTATTAATGATCATAATCTTTCACATCTGTCATCAACCTTATATCGTCACAATCTTGCTGACAGCTTTACTACCCCCTCCCCACTCTAATTTAATAAGTATTGTATCACTACTACAATTAATATCTTTATCCATTTTATTATAAAATGTCATTTTTGCTTCTACTTTCCTTTCCGTCCTCTTAGATAAATAATTATTATGATTATTAGATTACTATTATTGTTATCAATAATCTATTATTAAGTTGTTTTTTTTTTGTTTTGTTTTTCCTCTCTCTTTAAAAATTCTTCCTTATTTTTTTATGTTCACTATTACTATTATTTATCCATTCACCTGTCATTTTTACCTGTAATAACTAATTGATTTCCCTTTTTTTATGAGGGGGGGCTGAGGGTTATCTTGGGCTGAAGATAAGATAGGAAGGGATATGGTGCAGGTGTGGTGATTGGGACACATGCATATTTGTTGCCAACTCCCGGCATAACTGGCGCCCTCCCAAAGGTCTGGGTGCGGCTCGTGCGGGGGAAAGCGGACCTGGGTTGGCTCCCTCCCCATTGGGTCTGAGGGCGACTCAAAGCTCTTGGCATATTAATGACAGGATGATCAATGCTTTTCATATCAAGAGTATGGTTATCCAGCAGTCACCGCTGGCCCCAAATCTATCTCACTCTCCTGTCCCCCTCCCCAAACTCTGGGAAAACAGAACCCCCCTGCACAAACCCCCCTCGACCACCTTTCTTTTTTTTTTCTATTTATTTATTTATTCTGTTATTTTGTTTCTAATATACTCTCATCTTTCTCTTTTCCTTTTTTTGTAGTTATTTACTTATTTATTATTATTATTTTGTTTTACTTTATATTCTCTTACTTTATATTATATTACATTTTTTCTTTCAAAATCATTATTATAATCCTTTTTTAAATTTTTATTTATGCATTTATTTTTAATTATTTAATTATTATTATTATTACTACACTACTGGTATTATTATAAGATATGATTATGATAATGACAATAATAGTGATATCTGATGTATCTAATCTAGTGCTTGCTATAATAATATGAGAAGTTATAAGTCAGCTAAGATTGTGACGATACTCTTGGATATTGTAACTTTTTTTTGAGAGTCTGTCATATCCTTTATATTTCTACTAATATAGCAACTAACTACCACCATTATATTATATTATTATTGTTGTCATTAATAATAATTGATTTTCTTTTCTTAAAATATTTCATTGCCAACATCACCCCAATGAATGTCTATTGTTACCTTTATATATATAGAAAGTACATTTCCCCTACTTACCCCGCCCCCCGTTTTTTTATTTGTTTTGTTTTTTTTTTTTTTCTTCTCCATTCATATGGAGTGATTTCATGGTGACTATGACTGTACCATTTTTTTTGCAAAAATATATACCCAATGTCTTCAGGTGGATTTACAATAGGGTTGTCCTCACATCTCACAACACACATCCCTGTTTTACTTCATGATACATACTGATCACCTCACTATATTTGTATATATGTATATATGTATGTATATATATATATATATATATATATATATATTATTACTTTTTTCTGGTTTGCTCTATATTATGTCATGTAATGTCTCCCCCTTGTCTTTTTTTTTTTTGCATATGCTGTATTTTGTCTTTCTGTTGTTAAAAAAAAGAGAAAAAAAAGAAAGAAAGAAAGAAAGAAAGAAAGAAAGAAAGAAAGAAAGAAAGAAAGAAAGAAAGAAAGAAAGAAAGAAAGAAAGAAAGAAAGAAAGAAAGAAAGAAATGAGTCTGCATCAGTTCAGACTCGCTACACTTTTGCAGCTACATGGAGGAAACAGCTGAGTCATACTGATAGAAAATCACAAATAGTTATGGGGGAAGTGATGACAGCTGGTGCTCATGGAAAACAGGATTATAATCCGGTCATTGGCACAATAATAATAATAATAATAATAATAATAATAGTTCTAATAATCATGATTAAAAATGCGGATGATATTCATAATAATGATAGTAATAATAATAAAAGATAATTAGTATGAATAATAATTTCATCATTTATTCATTTAATTGTTCAGGATCCTGATTATTATTATTATTCATTTATTTACTTATTTATTTATTAATTTAAATCAACCCTTACTTTTCACGTAGGAGTGTGAGTTTTCATTTCCACACATTTATCTGACATGACTGCTTCCAATGGCGGGAAGAGAGCGTCTGCTTCTCATCTACACGTCCAATCACAGCTGCGAGTGTGACGTCACTGGGGGTGACTCGGTCGTGAAGGGGGCGGGTTGGATTGGGCCTATGAGAGTGTCTGCAGCCTCTCAGAGCTCCGCATCACTTTCCTGGCCCAGCTGTGGGGGGGCCCCTCCCACTTAGAAAGAAGCTCTCCGACGCGTCTGGGACCCACAGAGATCTGGACCCACAGAGTTCAGGACCTACAGAGTTCTGGACCCGCAGAGTTCTGGACCCGCAGAGTTCTGGACTGCAGCATCGGACCTGGTTCTCCACCAGCTTCAACTTTTTCTGTTTTCCTCCAGAAACCAAAGAAAGCGCGACTTTCCTCTGCAGGTCAGTCTTCACAGTAAAATCAGCAGTGTTGAAGTAACAGAGTCAGTTTTAACACTAAGCCAGGTTACATATGGTCCTGCCCTGTACAGTGTTAAAGTTACACTGGACCTAGTGTTGAATTTTTAGTGTTAATTTAACACATAAGAGTTAATTTTCATTATAGAGTTAAACTTGATCAACACTGACATTGTTCATCAGCTTTTACTCTTTGAGATAAAGTAACAACCTATAGTGTTGATTTGATATTTCATGACACAAGCATTCGACACATCAAAGTCCTTCACATTTTCAAAAAGTAAAATATCTCAGTTAATGGTGACTTGCGTCCATTCAAGGTGTAATCAGGATTCTTGTCCTTGATTACCTTTTTGGAAAGATGAGATTGTGGAGCGATATTGTCTATCATCTCCAACATCTCTTCAAATTAGAAATCACACCAAGGAAACATAAGCTGAGCACATGTACACTTCAGTCATGGTGCAGGATTGAACAGTGAAGTCGCTTGAAATGAAATGAACAAAGCATGATGGGAAATAGTCAAACTGAAAAGGGCGGAGCCTCCCTGAGTAACTCTGATGAGAGTTAATTTTCTTTGACACTGAAAAGAAAAAACTTGTTTGAACTCTGAAAATTATCACCAGCACTGCTGGTCCTCAGGTGGCATTTTACTCTCACTGGTGTTGGAATTACTCTGAAAGAATTAATGTGATTTAACAATTCAAATTTTACACTGAGGATTTTGCTGTCTTCTCTCCTCCTCTCCAACATCTGCGTTGCGTAATTGCGCACAGCGCCAGACTTGCATTCTTCGCTTCTGAACTGCGGGAATACTTCAGATGGAAATGTCGCACTCTGTGCGGGATGTTTAGCGGAATAAACGCAGTTTTCCTTTAGAATAAAGTGAATTTTGCGGGTTTATGCTGCAGATTCTTGAACTTGTGACGTAACGACGTCCTGGTTGCTGGAAGCTTCATTCGCGGGAAAACGAGCTCGCTTTCCGCTATGAAGCTTTAAAAGACGCCTGCTCACATTTCAGCGCTGTGATTTGGCGCAAACGCGTCGCGCTGCGCTTCTAACCGCCTCCTGCGTTCCTCCCGCAGCTGCTGAAGATGAAGAGCGGGGTGTCTCTGGCGGTGGCGGCCCTCCTGGCGCTGCTCCTGTCCTCCGGAGCCCAGGAGCAAGGTAGACCCTCCTCATCCTCCTCTTCTTCTCCTGTTCTGACTCTGCAACCTGCAGCTGATGTAAAACTGAAAAATGATTTTGTTTGTTTCAGTTTCACAGAAAGTTTAAATAATTTCCTGAAAATGAAGAAAAACTAGAAACGCGTCTAGAAATCTGAGAATGTCCAGCTTCATCTCTGAAAATAGTTGATTAGTTTATTTTCTGAGCATTTATTCATGTTTCCTCATTGATCCAAAAGAGTGATCTAGTTTCTTCCAGAAGGAGGCGTCCTTCCTCAGCCCCCCCGCCTACAACATAGGATAAGAAAGGATGGAATAGGATATGATAGGGTGGGATAGGTTAGGTTAGGTTAGGTTAGGTTAGGTTAGGTTAGGTTAGGTTAGGTTAGGTTAGGTTAGGTTAGGATAGGATAACAGAGGATAAGATAGGATAGGATAGGATAACAGAGGATAAGATAGGATAGGATAGGATAGGATAGGATAGGATAACAGAGGATAAGATAGGATAGGATAGGATAACATAGGATAGGTTAGGTTAGGATAAGATAGGATAAGTTAGTATAACATAGGATAAGATAAGATAAGATAAGATAGGATAGGATAGGATAACATAGGATAGGTTAGGTTAGGATAAGATAGGATAAGTTAGTATAACATAGGATAAGATAAGATAAGATAAGATGGGATAGGATAGGATAACATAGGATAGGATAGTGTTGTATAACCTGTCTTCAGTTGCTCACACAGGTGCCTCTGATGGTGTGTCGTCTGGATCAGTCTCAGTCCCACAGGTGCTGAATCAGGAATCTGCAGCAGCTTCAGGGGAAGGTCTCTCTGCAGACACTCAGTGCAACACCACCATGAAGGCCGACATCGTGCTGCTGGTCGACGGCTCCTGGAGCTTCGGCCGCTACAACTTCAGAACCATCCGCGAGTTCATCACTCGCATAGTTTCCGTGTTTGACATTGGTGTGGACAGAGTGCAGATCGGTAACGTTCCTGGTGTTTGTCATCTCAGTAAAGCCAGGATTTCTCCTCCTGCTGCCGTCGCTGACCGTCATGTTTCTGCAGGTCTGGTTCAGTACAGCGGAGACCCCAGGACCGAATGGCACCTCAACGCTCACCAGACTAAAGAGTCCCTGATGAACGCCGTGGCCAACCTGCCGTATAAAGGAGGGAACACCATGACAGGTGATTCAGCCTCCATGAGTCTGCTGAGACGAGGTTTCAGTGGAAAAGAGCTGCTGATGAGTTGCTGTAGATTTTACATGTTAAACAGCGATATTGATGAACAGCAAACGCGATGTTCATCACCAAGATAGGACCAAATGCTGATTTTTAGAACAGCAGCTGTAGTAACTTTCTTTCTGGACGCTCAATGATAAAATTCTTCATGTAAGACTAAAAAATATCAGTTTTTCTTAAATAAGGAGGATAAAGGTTTTCTGGTGGATTCGCTTTCCTGCTGTGACAAGACACCTACACGCCCAAAACCAGCTTCTCTCACTGAGATAATGATAAACAGGGATGTTTAACCTGGTATTAGTGATAACTTAGTTATTTATGCTGCAATTAAGAAATGAATGTGTTAATTTCACATATTCAAGCAACTCTTACCAATGTTCCATTGTTACACTATTTTTGTACACTATGAATAAGGTAATGGAACTCTGAAATAACAGCCAGACCCACCATTAATCAAAATAAAATATTATTCCAATCTCTAAATATTCAGTGAAAACTGCAACCAAGCCTTGCATCGGGGCCCACGCCTACGATTGGCCGAGAGACCTCCCTGTCACACCTTTGCTTCCTCATTAGGAGGCAGAGGGAATGCGGGATGGGTCTTTGGAGTGAGGCGGGACTGTTGATATTCATTTAATTTTGCTCTGTTTTCTGAAATGCAAGATCAGTAAGGGTTGCTTTAATCTCATTGTCATAATGTGTTAATATTGATTGACCTTAAAATCCCACATTTGTCTGATAAATGTAGGTCCTACTTTTATTTTTTACAATGATCTGGCGTCCCCCTGAAATGATAATGCGACCCACATTTAAAAACCACTGTTTTAGACCTGAACAGGACTCCGCATGAGACCCCCCAGTCCAGAAGCATCAGTCCCATCATGCAGCATAGCAGCATGGCAGGAGAAACTTGTCAAACCCCCCAATTCCACATACTTTGCTCTGTTCCGCTTCACGCTGCACGGTGCAGCAAATACGTTGCCACCTTATTCAATGAGCTGCAGTCCACATGCTCCACACAGCTTCGTTGATGTACGGCCTCTGTGTTTCGCTACTTTCGAATCGCAAAGCCAGTCCAATTTTCTGCTCTGTGGGTGCAGGCCAGATCAATCCCCGCAGCTCAGGTCGCGCCAAACAGGAACGAGAACATGAGGCGCACTGGGACAGAGATGTTCTAGGATCAGTTCCTATAACTACCTGTCTGGAGTTTAGTTCTCTCAACTACCTTCCCCATCAGTTTACATTCACACATGAGGGAGGACCTTGATAGGAGCCATGTGTGACAAATTTGTGCCCCAGATGATCTGATACAAAAAAGGTTTCTAATCTCTTTTATTCAAAACTATTGTAAAAGCTGGCTACCCAGCTTTCCATCATCACGTTTATTTGTATCACCTAACGGAGCAGCCCCCCCACCCCGCCCCCTTTACCTTTCATTAAAGGTCCCATATTATGCAAAATGCACTTTTTCAAGTTTTTAACACATAATTATAACTTGCTGGAGTCTATGGAGACCCCTGAAGTGTGTGCAGATGCGTACTCTCTGTATTTCTCCCTCCCTGCATTTCTGTGAAGGAGTCCTCCAGCAAGCCGTTTCTGAAACGGTCTCTTTGTGACGTACGAAGAAGACCTGGCCCGCCTACTAGGCCCTCCCACTGTCACTGGTACAGCCCTCTTGCTCTCAACACCCCCCCCCCCCCCCCCCCCCCGCGCGCGCGCGCCCCCCACCCCCCTCCGAGCTACAACCGTCCTTGCTTCGCATTGAGCAACTGAGAATGCGGTGGGGGGAGGACAGCATGCTAGCTGCTCTGTTTCATGCTGCAAGAAACAAGTCTTTTTGCAGTATCAGCTGAATAAGTGTGGACTCGATGGATATATCTTTTATTTTTCCTGGAAATCCTCCTGAAACGGTCTGAAAAGAGTTCATGTATGTGCTGAGTGAGCATTTCACACCGGAGTCTGTCAGCTGCCTGTTTCAGCTCCAGTCCGGCTTTGCCACTAAACTGTGGCTGAAACTTGGAGTCATACCAACTCTCCGTGAGCCGCCCTTCAACATCGGAGGAGGTAAGTTGTCAGGTTTAACCGTGTTTTTAAATCATTTTAGCGACATGTCGGCAAAACACAGCCAGCGTTAGCTTTTAGCCGAGTTACATCAGCTGTTAGCTATGTGGCTATGTGAGAAGCAAACTTTCTCTCATTATACCACGAACGCGTTGTACGGAGAGACCACAGCAGCCTTTCTCTTTCTTTTTTACATGAATACTGTTACTGTGGGGCATTTAGTGAAAAGGCTTTTAAAGTTTACATGCTGTTTGCAACTGTGAACGGAGGAGGAGCGGTGGGGGGGGGGGTGTACGGCAGAATGTAAACGAGCTAATGTTCCCGGCTCGTTTGCACACGTTGTTGCAGCTTGTAATGCAAAGATAGCGGAGATCACGCAACAACAGCTGCCGCAAATCAGCGCTCATTAACGGGACAGAGACGCAGGCTCAGAGTGCACACACATGCAGCCTGCTTGTTCTGGACCCCCACCGATAACGGCACGGACACGGTGTGCAAGACTGCCAGCTAAAGCTATTTATGTACTTTACTGACTTAGACAATATACTGTAATATGGCACTGTTGCATGACTTTTAGTTTTGTGTTCATGTAACTTTAGTTTATTCAAACGATATACATCATAAGATGTGTACATTAGTCTTTTTTCTTTCTAATAATAGTATTTATAAAGTAGAAGGTTCATTTCTGATCACTTTGATTTCTTCCTCAGGTGAGCACACCACTACTGAGTGCAGGAAAAAGAGATGCTGCCTCCCAGACTGATCTGACATTACAGCCACGCTTCAGAAGTGCAGGTTTGTAGCTGTGTGGAATTATTTTTATTTACTGGTAATGAAACTTTACTCTTTACTTTCACTGTAACTCGTACTGTTTTTACTGAGGTGTTTTGATATATCATGCGTAGATTAACTAGTGAAATATAATTAACAGCTGTCCAGGCCTCTGTGTCCTGCAAACATGGTTGGACAGACACACTTCCTCGTGTAACCACTAACACACTTTTTAACTTCAACTCCAATAGAGACCAGCAAAAAGACCTTGTGAGGAAATGGAGGAGGGAGAAAATCCTGCAGGAGAACCAGTCTTCAGAGGGCAAGAAGAGAGTGTGTGTGGATAAACCAGTGAAGACTGAGCCACTTTTTGTAAGTTTGAAATGCTTTATTTTGTTTCCAAATACAGAAATGCAAAGTTTTAGTTATTTACATCATTTACAAAACAGAAATCATTTACAGAATCTAAAGAAAACGCTGTAAAGTGAAATCAAGAGAACTTTCAAAATGTTTGTGTCCCATGTGCACACAAACAAAATGTAACCCCCCCCCTCTTTGTACCTTTTGAAAAATCTTTGTGGACCCAGTGTCTTACACGGCGATGAAGATTCCCATCCTGAGAGACCTGCGAGCAGAGTGTGCGACCAGATGGGGGGGGTCATCGCAAGCTATGCGTCTCACTTCAATCGAGGGGGGGAAGCTCGAATCCTTCATGTCGGCCCTCTGGAACCGGAAAATCACCACACATGCTGGAACAACTACCAGTGCTCTCTGTCCAAGGAAGCCCCGACACCATCGGACAAAGCTTCAGTATCACATGTACCTGAATCACCTGGGGAGCAAAAACAAGTGTCATAAAACATTTCTTATTTTACATTTTTACATGCAGGTGTTGAAGCCCAAAGGCAACTTTTAGCAAACACTTTTGAACTGTAATCTCCTGAAATATTTATATATTCATAGTTTTCTGATTTATTTATTTATTTTACCATGTGAATGTTTTCTACTTTTATATAACTGTTTATCTTTTTCGTACTCCTTTATGTTGAGGAAAAAGAACACTGATGCTGCTTTTGTCTTTTACAAATAAATGTATTATTCAATAAATTTGTTTTATTTCAAAGATCATATGTGAATGCAAACAAAGCTATAATGTCTGAACAAGATGGTTTATAAGTTTAGCTATAACTATACTAGTTTGTGGTATGACTGTTATGCCCACTGAAATGACTTGATAGCATGAAGTCACAAATTCATTTTTAATTGGGGGACATTGAGAGATTGTTCAGATAAACCTGCCAACTTACTTCTCTATGGGCTACATGCTCAACTCCACTACTTCCTGAAATTATTAGTGCTCCTCTGTTTCATGTCTTTCATTACTGGACAAACTGATTAATCCAAGTTTGCCTGATCTCAGCTACCATGACGACAATGGTCGGACACCTGGATTAATCAGTTTGTCCAATAATGAAAGACGGGAAAAGTTGCAGTAAATTCAGGAAGTAGTGATGTGCATAAAGCCCGTTCTTTGATCTGTAAACGGCCATGATCTGCTCTGTAATGTAGCATTCCCGATGTAAAGAGCAGGGATTCAGCTAACAGGCTCTAAAATGTGGTCCAACATACGGGTCATATGGTCCTCTACCTGCTGCATCTGTCTCAGAACCTATAGGGTAACATTTATAAGGTAAGTGTTGATGTGGAGAACAAAATCATGCAAGTCAAATTGTGGCCAAAACTTTATTAGCTGTGGTATTTCCTGACAGACATTCTCCTGCTCTGTAGGCATCGTTGCACAATTTCCACATGAGCAGCACCTATAATGCACACCATAAAATATGAAATATTAAACAGGATTATTCCTGGATTATATTAGGTTACTTATTAACATTTAAAAAGAAACCATCTTGAATTAGCAACTGTAGTTGAGACTGAAGAATGTTGAGGAAATAGTGTTTGCAGTGATCATAAAACAGATGCAAGCTGCAATAATTACTGTAAAATAACTATTACAGGATGTATGGACAAATTGTAGTTTGCTTTTCTTCCAAAAACATCAAACAGCAGAATGGCCTGAATTCTGATAAATGAGTAGCAGTGGATGATTACAGCTAGATAATTATTGATTAAAAACATAGTGATGGTGAACTGTAGTGTCATAACTCAGACTGTGGGTAATGCAGTGTGACGAAGGTTCGTAAGCTCAATCAGAATTGTGTTTTATTCTCCAGCATTAGATTTGCTGTTTCTCTGAGAAACACTTGCCGTTTTCAGGTTTTGTACTTTTCAGTGGGCATAACAAAGAGCCGAATATATACACAATTTTTACTTTTTATTCTTTTTTTTTTTACGAAAAAACGAGGCAATATCGCGTTGTACTGGCGTTTTAAACTTTTACCCATTCAATAGACAACAAAAGAACTCTATTCTCCGTCGGGGGAAAAACGTTTAAAAACATCAAACCTTACCGTTCAGAAACTGCATTTTCACTTCTTCCTCTTCCTCTTCTTGCTGCTCCTCTCCTTCAGCTTCAGATTCGGGATCAAATATATCCGTTTCGAGTCTTTGTTTTGGGTTATCGGACTATTTTTAGCAGCCATTATAACAGACGCTGGTTGTCATGGTTGCGGGCTGGTGGGGGCGCGGCCTTCGAGCGGGGCGGGGGCGTGGAAAGCAGCAGCTCATTACATATTAAGTAGGGCACCAAAACAGCTTGGCCAGCAGAGGGCTGAATAAGGGGGTTTCTGGTGCATGCTGTCTGCCTAATCTGAGAGGAATTTTCCTGCACAAATGGCAAATACATGTTCTGGGGGCCTTATTGTTAATATATTTACTTTCAAATTGCACCATAATATTGGACCTTTAAAGTACGCCCGGACACTTTTGTGGACGATTCATCCACTAAAGTGTCCGGGCGGCAGCCACAGATGCTACTGCCACACTTAACAGCTGTATCTGGGTCATTAAATCAGTATCAAATAATTTACTTTTGGACATTTCAGAACAGTTCTGGATTCGGGATGTGTACCATTGTGATGGATTTAATAATGAATTGGTACACTCCTATTGGAATAGTTGCCTTATTACGATCTCGGTAAACAGTTGTAACAGCTGTGGGACTTTTTAAATATGGCGGGGTGGAAGAAGCAGAGATCAGGCAAGGGGCGGGGCTTGCCAGTTCTACCAATCACCAAACATCTACATATTTCAGTTCCTATGGAACCCTGAAAACATCCTGCCTCGGAGTAGGAGCTAAAAAGGTTCTAGGAACTGAGGGTTGAGGTCCCTAATTCCAATGTCGCCGAATGGGCCAAAAAACGGCCCGGTTCCCAAAAGATTCTAGGAACTTCAGACGGTTCCTAGAGTCAGAAAGAGCCTTTTGACTGCGTCCGGATTGTCAAAGTAAACACATTTCAAATCCAGACATAAAATACATGAAAAAGCACAGTTTGATTTAAAATCACCTCTAAATTTGTAGTCGTCCGTACCGTACGTGTTTTACATCAGCCTACATTACAGATTGGGACATTGATTATGAACATGAACATGAAATTCCCCAACATGAAACACTTGTTTGTATTGATCATGACAATGAAAAAGGCAGAACTCTGAACTGTCTGCGTCCTCGTGCGGTTCCTGTGTGCTGGGTTTGCTGTTCACCAAACTTCTCACGTTGATTATTGTGGAAGACCATTAGAATCGTGTCTTAAGAACATGTTTCACACATGCTCCCCCCGGGCTCCAAGACCTGGTGGGCGCATGTGGTGGGCGTTGCACTTCCCAACGTGTTGGCTGCACCGTGCGGAGCAGAAGATGTGGAATCTGGGGCTAAGAGAGGTAAACCTTCCTCCTTCTTGTTGGACAGGACTGGCTCTGAACTTCATCCTGCAGAACAACTTCAAGCCCAATGTGGGGATGCGTCCGGACTCCCGCAAGATTGGAGTCTTGATCACCGACGGAAAGTCCCAGGATAACGTCATCTTAAGCTCCAAGAGCCTGAGAGACGCTGGCATCGAGCTGTACGCCATCGGTGAGCGCCCCCACCGCCGTACGCCGTCGTCCTCGTTTCCCAGGTCTCTCATTCCTGTTCGTGTTCCTCGCAGGTGTGAAGAACGCTAACAAGAAGGAGCTGAGGTCCATCGCCACCGACCCGGATAAGACGCACATGTACAATGTGGAAGATTTCCGCTTCCTGTTGGACATCGTCGACGACCTGAGCGCGAATCTGTGCAACAGCGTCAAAGGTCCAGGTAGGACAAGATCCTCAGAGAATCCCCGTCCAGCCATCATCCCACCCCGTATTTCTGTGATAGATAACTTTATTCTCTCCTGCAATATACGAATCACATACGAAGCAAGCTTTGTTTACGGTTGAATCTGCTGATTATAAGGTGATGTTTCCATGTTTAAAGGAATAGTTCAACCTCAGAATGATTTAACTTTATTTTCCACTTACCTTGATGGTGAGCAAGACTCTGGACCACTTTTTTAAAATGTCAAATGCAGCCGGAGATCAGGACAACTTCTCGTTTCCCCCCAATGGAGTTCGCCAGGGTCTGAGCCAAAAAGGTCCATAAAAGTCCACAGAAAATTGTCAATATTCCTCCATACTGCTTGTCCCATGTAATCCAAGTGTCTTGAGTGGGTAGCGTCCAGAATTTGCAGTATGGAGGAATATTGACAATTTTTTGTGGACTTTTATGGACCTTTTTGGCTCGGACCCTGGCAAACTCCATTGGGGGGGAACGAGAAGTCGCCCTGATCTCAGGCTGCATTTGACATATTAAAAAAGTGCTCCAGAGTCTTGCTCACCATCAGGGTAAGTGGAAAATAAAGTTAAATCATTCTGAGGGTGAACTATTCCTTTAAAGCTGGATCTTGCTGCTGTGCATGCAGGATATTTACTTTAAACAGCCGCACTCAGCTTCACACCTTGTAGTAATTACTGGTGCTTGAAGTCAGATGGAAACTCTGCAGCTTCAGAAAGTTCTGCTTTTCCAGAATTTACCAAACCACAGTTTTAAAGACTGACAACCGTAAATTTTTAGAATTTTACTGCGAGCAGAATGAGTGCAAAGATAAATTTGAAGGTATTATTCAGTTCTTGTTGGTGGAAAGATGCTGCGACGTGGATCCAAGCATGTGATGCAAACGTCCACTGGAACTGCTGCTCGTCTGTAAATCAGTTGAAGGAACGTTTAAATGATTCTCAGAAAAGCCGAGAAAACAGTTTTCAGATGAAACGGACCGCTCGTGCCAACTGTTGGATGGCGGCTGGGTCTCCACGTCTCATTTTCTTTGTTTCAGAAGCAGACCTGAAGCCACCCACCAACCTGGTGACATCAGAGGTGACCCACCACTCCTTCCGAGCCACATGGACGGCACCCGATGGCCCCGTGGACAAGTACCGTGTTACCTACATGATGGTGGCTGGAGGGCCCACCCTGGAGGTGAGATGGAGGATGCAGCTGTTCTTCAGCCATAGCTAAAGACAACAGCTTTATTTTTCATCTCAGTACAACCAAATCCAGGAGAACCAGGGAGTGTTTCCTGGCCAGTTACTAGCCAGTTACTAACCAGTTTTTAGCCAGGTACTCTTCAGCTACGAGCCAGTTATTGGCCAGGTACTAACCAGTTAGTGGTCAGCTACAAACCAGTTACTAGCCAGTTATTTGCCAGTTACCAACCGGTTACTCGTCAGTTAATAACTGCTTACTAGCCAATTACTAGCCTGTTACTGGTCAGATAGTTATAATTTCTTTTCAGTAAAATGTGGAACAATATTCTTTCAACCTTTGCTTTTCCAGCAAGTAAAAGAGATACTTAAAAACCAGTTATTAGCCAGTTCCTAACCAGTGACTAGCTAGTTATTGGCCAGTTACTAGCTAGTTACTAACTACTACCTATTCAGTTACAAACAATTACTGGTCATTGGCCAGTTACTAACCAGTTTCTAGCCAGTTCCTGTTCAGTTATTAACCAGTTCTTGGCCAGTTACTAACCAGTTACTGACCAATTACTAGCCAGCTATTAACCAGTTATTAAGTTACTAGCCAGTTATTGAACAGTTACTAACCAGTGACTACCCAGTTAGTGGCCATTTACTATCCAGTTACTTGCCAGTTACTAAACAGTTCCTAGCCAGCTATTACTAACCAGTTGCTGGTTATTGTAGAGTATTTCTGTGTAGACATAATCTGATACCATAGAAATGCATTAAAAAGTCTTTTTGCTGTCCAACCCACCACACACAGACGTGGGATGTTACGCAATCCTGTGTGCTGATTGTTTTAAGCTGGTGGGCGGAGAAGCGGTTGCACAAGAGTCCCTGGTTAGTTCTGGTGTTTGGAGTCCTGTTGGCTCGTTGCTGGTTTTCAGATATTCAGGTCTTGTTTTCATGGCTGTTCGGTGCAGCTCTTATCGACTGTGATTTACAACTCGTTCAACAAGAGGGAGAATTCCTGAATTACAAGCAGCCAGTAAAGAGGGAGGTCAGTGCTGCAGTCGGTGCTCTCTGCCAGGAGGTGATGTGCAGGAGGAAGGAGCAGAAAGGAACCGGGCCGGGATGTTTTAGTCACTCCTATAGAATCAGAGGAGTCGTCCAGATAACTGAGCCAGAGTCTCCTTTCAGGCCCACATGGGTGGTTCTGAGACCAGAACCAGAACAGGAGAATCCTTTTAAAGTGTTTGTTTGCAGTGGCTGAAAACAGAGAATCTGCACATGCACAGAGCAAAGTGGAACGGCTCCCAGAGATCATCAGCAGGAGAATTCTCCAGAAAGAATCTCAGACTCTCACAACCGTCTTAAAAACCTCCACTTCAGCATCGAGCTGTGGCCTCTTCACTGTCAAAATTCTGATTCCCAAACACGAGGCGAGTAGCTTCTCAGCTTCATCCAGAGTCCCACGCTGTGAGTAGAGCTGTAAAACCTGGAACCTCTTCATCACAAGCCCTCGTCTTCCTCCCTCCTGTTTGAAATGACAAACCCAAAATAAATGAAGTTTATCTCCACAACTACACAGCTGTACGTATAATCCTGGTCTCTACAGAACACTGAGACATGTGATATTACTACAGAGGTATCAGAGTAATCCTGGAATCCTAGAAGTAGTCCTAGGAACAAGTATGTAGTCCTAGGATGGAGTAAAGTAGTTCTAGGATTGAGTAAAGTAATCCTAGGAACTAGTTAAGCAGTCCTAGGAACGAGTAAAGTAGCCCTAGTAGTAAAGTAGTCCTAGAAATGAGTAAAGTAGTCCTAGGAACAAGTAGTCCTAGAAACGAGTAAAGTAGTCCTCAGAGTAAAGTAGTCCTAGGAACGACTAAAGTAGCTCCAGGAATGAGTAAAGCAGTCCTAATAGTAAAGTAGTCCTAGGAACAAGTGAAGTAGTCCTTGGAGCAAAGCAGTCCTAGGAACGAGTAAAGCAGACCTAGGAGTAAAGTAGTCTTAGGAAGGAGTAAATTAGTTGTAGTCATGAGTAAAGTAGTCTTAGTAATTACTAAAGTAGTCCTAGGAATGAGTAAAGTAGTCCTCAGTGTAAAGTAGTCCTAGGAATAAGTAATAAGTAGTACTAGTAATGAGTAAAACATTACCAGTAATGAGTAAAGTCGTGTCCCCTTATCCAGAGATGTGGTCCAGGAGGGGGACCTCCTCCTCCAGAGCAGCTGGTTTCCAGCATCCGTTGTCATGGTGATGGAGTGAAGTCGCTTCCGTGTGCTGTAGTTGAGGAGCAACATGGAGGACTGTCTGATCTGTCCTCTTCGTCTTCTCTAATCTGTCCCTCATCGTTGGCTTGGAGGACATCGGTCCACGGTTCAGATCTGAATCTGAATCTGAATCAGGATGGTCCAGATATGTAGCTGTAGCTCAGGTGGAAGAGCAGTCATCTTTCAACCGGAGGGTCGGGGGATCGATTCCAGGCTTCCCTAGACTACGTGCCGAAGTGTCCTTGGGCAAGACACTGAAGCCCAAGTTGCCTCCCGATGTGTCTATCAGGGTATGAATGTGTGTGTGATTGTGTGTGTGACTGGGTGAATGTGATATGTAGTGTGAAGGACTTTGAGCGGTTAGTATGACTGGAAGAGCGCGATATAAGTACAGTCCATTTACCATCGAATATCTGGAACCCAGCGTGGTTCAACCTTTTCAAGTCCCAAATCCAGACGGATCAGGTCCTTCCAGAGTCCAGATTTCAGAGCCAACCTGAAACAAGCGGCTTTGATTGGAAGCAGGTGGAAGGTAATGATCTCCAGACAGAAATTACTTTAAAGTCCTTCTCTCCCAACACGGCCCAGCACAGCATCCCATAATACTCTGCTTCTCTGCTGCCTCTGATTCTCCTGCAGGAATGTGACGCTCGGCCAAGTTCAGCATTTTCCCAGCAGCACTTGAAAGCAGCACTGCTTCGGTCCGTCAGCTGTTAACGGGAAAATGAGGGCGTTTGTTTTTAATTCGTTGGTTTCTGCAGAGTCTCTGATGTGATGGGACTTCCCAATGAGCTGAGACGTAACTGGTCAGACTGGTAACCAGTCCTTCATCCTTTCAGCTGCTGGTGGAGGGGACGGTGACCACCGTGGTGCTGGAGAAGCTGACCCCCCAGACCCAGTACCTGGTCAATGTGTACAGCCTGGTGGGAGAGGACAGCAGCGAGCCCCTGAAGGGCACCGAGACCACCTGTGAGTCTTCATCCCCCCCCCCCCCCCCCCCCCCCCAGAGACGTAGACTAGATGTTGCTGTGGTTGTTAGATGCTGTTTAAACCAGTAAACTGGACTCTGATGGTCTTTGGGGACAAATTTAGCTCACAAATGTGTTTTCTTGAACATGCATGCTATAAACCAGAGTTATTTTTATTATTTGTGTGAGTAAATTGACCATTTTCACCAGATGAACCGCTTTGAAACTTTGAAAAACAGTTATGTCCCATCTTTTCTAAATCAGCCTTAAAACCAGCCTTAAATATGCCCAAAATCACCTTCATGCGGAGATGATGCTAAAATTTAACATATGGTCCAATAACATTGTGTTAATATGTTGAAAACCAAAAGCATTTATTCCAGATCAATCTCTTTGTATGGACATGTTAATTTTGGGAATATAAAGTATAAATGAAGGTGGTCCAAGAATAAATCCCTGAGGGACCCCATTTGGTGCCATTAATACAAACCCATGCCTTTCTACTTGATATAAATTATTTTGTAGGGAGAAAGAGTGAAAGTGAGTTAACATACATACGTAGATGTGGTGATCAGATCCACATGCCTCCTATAAACAGACGTTACCTCGCTGTTATTTTTATCAAGCTAGCTTGAAATTTCTGGAAGCTAGACTACAGAAGTTGTTGAAGTTGGTTAACAGCAAGTCTGAGCGTGTCTTACCTTCAAACCATCTTCGTTCGTTCCTGCTCACTTCGGATTAGCATTAGCTTAGCTGTCAATCATTGCCCCTTGGCTGGGAGCCCTGCCTATATCCATTTCAATATTTTCTTGGAGTGACGACTCACATGACACGGCAAGATGGTGACGGTGGGAAACGCCCAACTGACTTCACTTTCCTCTACTCAGATGAGACCGGATACTACTTCCATATTTTCTACAGTCTTTGTAAATGTAGGGGGATCTTTGTTTCTGCCAGTGTGGCCGTCAAATGGGCATTAAAGTCTGTTCCAAATAGTCTTAAAATGTTCAACTTTAACTTGTTAAAACGTGTAGTACCCTGCTGGGAGTTCAGGGTTAGCTTTCGTTGGTCATTGAGGACGTTCTCCACACGTCTGCTGGCCGAAACAGCTGGCTGGAGAACAGCAAGCTCACTCTGAACTCACGGAAACTCATCCATTCGTTTGTTGGTCTTAAAGGAGAACTTTCTTTTTTTTTCTCAACCTGGACCTTATTTCTAGGAGTTCATATGTGCATTTACTCACCGGTAAAGTTTCTGCATCACTGGCTCCTTTGAAAGATATTACATTGAGTTGCCCTTTGGTGTACGTCCATATGATGGCAGAGATGGGGCAGCCTCTCTCTCAGACATTATCTGCAGCAAAACTCCTTGATTTAATCAATGCTTTAAGTAGAATGAATGAATGAATGAGTATTGTCCTGTGAGTTTCTCTAATTGTGTTTTTGTTGTTGTCTGGGTAGCAGCTGATCTTCTCAGCTGTACTATGGAAGCGCATTGTGAACGCGCTGCCCCGAAAAGCGTGTACATCAAAATCCTCAGCGTAAAATTTGAATTTGAATTGTTAAATCACATTGACTCTTATTCCAACACCAGTGAGAGTAAAATGCCCCTTGATGACCAGCAGTGCTGGTGATAATTTTCAGAGTTAAAACAAGGCTTTTCTTTTCAGTGTCAAAGAAAGATTACTCTCATCAGAGTTACTCAGGGAGACTCCACCCTTTTCAGTTTGACTATTTCCCATCATGCTTTGTGACTCCACTGTTCAATCATGCACCATGAGTTAAGTGTATATGTGCTCAGTCTATGGCTCCTTGGTGCATAATAGGGGATTATCACGCTTACCGGAAGTTTCCGGTATTTGGACACTTCCTCTTCCGGGCCATGTTAACGACAGCCGTTCCTGCTCTGTTATACTGTTTAAATCGTATAAACTCCAAACATACTTAAGTTTTAATTCCAGACTGAAGTGATACTGGATCAAAGCGATCGATTCGCCGCGGTGAAGGACCGAACTTTATAATAAAACACACGTTTGTTTGTAGCCGGTGGGGCACAACACCGGCACTTCACAGCATGCTAGCATTAGCCAGCTAGCGTTTACTGACGTGCTTAACATTGTGCGTCTTAAAACACACAAACATCTGAAAATCGGGTCTGTACCCCCCCGTTTCCAGTGGAACAACTGGGGGCTGCCAAGAAAGGAGACGCTTTCAGATGCTTGTGTGTTTTCAGCCGCACAAAGTTAGGCACGTCATCGAGCTGGCTAATGCTAACCTGCCAACACGACTGTGCAGACTGCCGGCTACAAACAAACGTGTGTCGTTTTATTATAAAGTTCGGTCCTTCACCGCGGCGAATCGGTCGTTTTGATCCACTTCTGCCTCAGCATCACTTCAGTCTGGAATGAAAACTTGGCATTGGCGTTTAACCGATTTACAAAGTTTAACAGAGTAGTAGCTGGCGGACTACTGTTAGCAGGTTAGCATTAGCCAGCTTGATGACGTGCCTAACTTTGTGCGGCTAAAAACACACAAGCATCTGAAAGCGTCTCCTTTCTTGGCAGTCCCCAGTTGTTCCACTGGAAACGGGGGGGTACAGACCCGATTTTCAGATGTTTGTGTGTTTTAAGACGCACAATGTTAAGCACGTCAGTAAACGCTAGCTGGCTAATGCTAGCATGCTGTGAAGTGCCGGTGTCGTGCGGTGTTGTGCCCCACCGGCGACAAACAAACGTGTGTTTTATTATAAAGTTCGGCCCTTCACCGCGGCGAATCGATCGCTTTGATCCAGCTTTTGATCCAGTATCACTTCAGTCTAGAATGAAAACTTAAGTATGTTTGGAGTTTATCCGATTTAAACAGTATAACAGAGCAGGAACGGCTGTCGTTAACATGGCCCGGAAGAGGAAGTGTCCAAATACCGGGAAGTTCCGGTAAGCGTGATAATCCCCTATTAGATTTTTAACTGTCTCTGTGGTTGAATATGGCAGATGATACCTCTCTTCACGATTCCCGTTTCTCATTGAGTTAATCAAGGACAGAAATCCTGGTTTGAACCTTGAATGGATCTAAGTCAGTATTAACTGAAATATTTCACTTTGTGAAAATGTAAATGAGCTACATGTGTTGAACGTTAGTGTTGTGATTTTTAAAATTAACGCTATAGGGTGTTACTTATCTCAAAGAGAAAAAGCTTATTAACAAAGGCAGTGTTGATCAAGTTTAAGTGCTGTCAACTCGTCCCTGCAGGAGCCGGATATCTACGTGGTGTACGAGCTGGTGAAGGCGGCCTACCCGCAGAGGAAGGACTGAGTCCTGGTTCCCGGTCCCGCTGGTCCCTCTTCATTGTATAAACAGATGATATTTCCTGTCATCTTGTTTCATTTTCACCAGATGATACTTTTTATCCTGTTTTTAAACTTTTTTATATCAATTACAGATAAATATAAAGCATAACCATACACTGTATCAGTCAAATAAAGCATGAGTTTTAGCAGACTTGCAATGTTTCAATGCACTTTTTAGGAAAGTCAATTGGTTTTTAAATGCCTCCAGAGAAAGGCACACTAATGGTCACAATAATCGGATTATTATTTCCTAAATCATTTTATTTTCAGTTTGTTGGCTGAATCTGATTACTGTATATGAAAAGTTAATGGGGGGGGATTCATTTTTATTCACAGGTAATCCAGTGCTGAAAGACAATCCAAAAATTGTTTGATTTCATGCCTGAATAATAAAGATGCTCAACTGTTTCAATGTCAGCATAAGTGCAGATATTTATACAAATATTGAAATTGAATGCAAAAATTCATTGGATGGAAAAATGGCATGAAGAAATATTGAAATTGGAGTTATGGTCCTTAATGAAAGATTTTCTTTAACTGATATGGAAAATATTGTTCAGTGAGATTTAAAATTGTATTTTTTTTATACATTTCTTGTCTTTTAAATCGACATCCTTCAATCATCAACGATGGCGTCCTGATTATGAAAGAAGACTAAGTTAAAGCCTCTTTCACCATCTGAATCATTGCTAAATTACTGAAATTTACTTTCAGACACACCACATTATATTTATCAGTGAACTTCACATCAATATCTTACAGATGCAACATTGTCCAAATTCCTTTGTCCATCCGGTCTTTGTGGAAAAGGATTTTCTGTTTACCAGAATGCATCTGTTGTTCCAAACTGAACTTATGTGGGGGGGAAAGTTGTGGTTGGACATTCTGATCATGAAGTCCGTCGTCGATTTTTTTCTATCACTGGTTGTTACGTAGCAGCACCTAGCATATCACAACGGGACGGGAGCTCTGTAGGGAACAGAGGTCCACCAGGACCAGGTCTTCTCCACAACCATCACAGTCCTACTTTATTACTGTGGAGGTTCTGGACTCGTTCAAATTCAGCTCTCTGCAGCAACCCGGCTGGAAGAACCAGATTCTGGTCCTGGAGTCCTGCATCCACCGTGACAGAACCTGGTCCTGGAGTCCTGCATCCACCGTGACAGAACCTGGTCCTGGAGTCCTGCATCCACCACAGACAGAACCTGGTCCTGGAGTCCTGCATCCACCGCAGACAGAACCTGGTCCTGGAGTCCTGCATCCACAGCAGACAGAACCTGGTCCTGGAGTCCTGCATCCACCGCAGACAGAACCTGGTCCTGGAGTCCTGCATCCACCGCAGACAGAACCTGGTCCTGGAGTCCAGCATCCACCGCAGACAGAACCTGGTCCTGGAGTCCTGCATCCACCACAGACAGAACCTGGTCCTGGAGTCCTGCATCCACCGCAGACAGAACCTGGTCCTGGAGTCCTGCATCCACCGCAGACAGAACCTGGTCCTGGAGTCCTGCATCCACCTCAGACAGAACCTGGTCCTGGAGACTGCATCCACCACAGACAGAACCTGGTCCTGGAGTCCTGCATCCACCACAGACAGAACCTGGTTCTGGAGTCCTGCATCCACCGTGACAGAACCTGGTCCTGGAGTCCTGCATCCACCGCAGACAGAACCTGGTCCTGGAGTCCTGCATCCACCGTGACAGAACCTGGTCCTGGAGTCCAGCATCCACCGCAGACAGAACCTGGTTCTGGAGTCCAGCATCCACCGCAGACAGAACCTGGTCCTGGAGTCCAGCATCCACCGCAGACAGAACCTGGTCCTGGAGTCCTGCATCCACCGCAGACAGATTCTGGTCCTGGAGTCCAGCATCCACCGCAGACAGAACCTGGTCCTGCAGTCCTGCATCCACCGCAGACAGAACCTGGTCCTGGAGTCCTGCATCCACCGCAGACAGAACCTGGTCCTGGAGTCCTGCATCCACCGTGACAGAACCTGGTCCTGGAGTCCAGCATCCACCGCAGACAGAACCTGGTTCTGGAGTCCAGCATCCACCGCAGACAGAACCTGGTCCTGGAGTCCAGCATCCACCGCAGACAGAACCTGGTCCTGGAGTCCAGCATCCACCGCAGACAGAACCTGGTCCTGCAGTCCTGCATCCACCGCAGACAGAACCTGGTCCTCGAGTCCTGCATCCACTGCAGACAGAACCTGGTCCTGGAGTCCTGCATCCACCTCAGACAGAACCTGGTCCTGGAGACTGCATCCACCGCAGACAGAACCTGGTCCTGGAGTCCAGCATCCACCGCAGACAGAACCTGGTCCTGGAGTCCTGCATCCACCGCAGACAGAACCTGGTCCTGGAGTCCTGCATCCACCGCAGACAGAACCTGGTCCTGGAGTCCAGCATCCACCGCAGACAGAACCTGGTCCTGCAGTCCTGCATCCACCGCAGACAGAACCTGGTCCTGGAGTCCTGCATCCACCGCAGACAGAACCTGGTCCTGGAGACTGCATCCACCGCAGACAGAACCTGGTCCTGGAGTCCTGCATCCACCGCAGACAGAACCTGGTCCTGGAGTCCTGCATCCACCGCAGACAGAACCTGGTCCTGGAGTCCTGCATCCACCGCAGACAGAACCTGGTCCTGGAGTCCTGCATCCACCTCAGACAGAACCTGGTCCTGGAGTCCTGCATCCACCGCAGACAGAACCTGGTCCTGGAGTCCTGCATCCACCTCAGACAGAACCTGGTCCTGGAGTCCTGCATCCACCGCAGGCAGAACCTGGTCCTGGAGTCCTGCATCCACCGCAGACAGAACCTGGTCCTGGAGTCCTGCATCCACCGCAGACAGAACCTGGTCCTGGAGTCCTGCATCCACCGCAGACAGAACCTGGTCCTGGAGTCCTGCATCCACCGCAGACAGAACCTGGTCCTGGAGTCCTGCATCCACCTCAGACAGAACCTGGTCCTGGAGTCCTGCATCCACCGCAGACAGAACCTGGTCCTGGAGTCCTGCATCCACCTCAGACAGAACCTGGTCCTGGAGTCCTGCATCCACCGCAGGCAGAACCTGGTCCTGGAGTCCTGCATCCACCGCAGACAGAACCTGGTCCTGGAGTCCTGCATCCACCACAGACAGAACCTGGTCCTGGAGTCCTGCATCCACCGCAGACAGAACCTGGTCCTGGAGTCCTGCATCCACCGCAGACAGAACCTGGTCCTGGAGTCCTGCATCCACCGCAGACAGAACCTGGTCCTGGAGTCCTGCATCCACCACAGACAGAACCTGGTCCTGGAGTCCTGCATCCACCGCAGACAGAACCTGGTCCTGGAGTCCTGCATCCACCGCAGACAGAACCTGGTCCTGGAGTCCTGCATCCACCGCAGACAGAACCTGGTCCTGGAGTCCAGCATCCACCGCAGACAGAACCTGGTCCTGCAGTCCTGCATCCACCGCAGACAGAACCTGGTCCTGGAGTCCTGCATCCACCGCAGACAGAACCTGGTCCTGGAGACTGCATCCACCGCAGACAGAACCTGGTCCTGGAGTCCTGCATCCACCGCAGACAGAACCTGGTCCTGGAGTCCTGCATCCACCGCAGACAGAACCTGGTCCTGGAGTCCTGCATCCACCTCAGACAGAACCTGGTCCTGGAGTCCTGCATCCACCGCAGACAGAACCTGGTCCTGGAGTCCTGCATCCACCGCAGACAGAACCTGGTCCTGGAGTCCTGCATCCACCGCAGACAGAACCTGGTCCTGGAGTCCTGCATCCACCGCAGACAGAACCTGGTCCTAGAGTCCTGCATCCACCGCCGACAGAATCTGGTCCTGGAGTCCTGCATCCACCGCAGACAGAACCTGGTCCTGGAGTCCTGCATCCACCGCCGACAGAACCTGGTCCTGGAGTCCTGCATCCACCTCAGACAGAACCTGGTCCTGGAGTCCTGCATCCACCACAGACAGAACCTGGTCCTGGAGTCCTGCATCCACCTCAGACAGAACCTGGTCCTGGAGTCCTGCATCCACCGCAGACAGAACCTGGTCCTGGAGTCCTGCATCCACCGCCGACAGAACCTGGTCCTGGAGTCCTGCATCCACCTCAGACAGAACCTGGTCCTGGAGTCCTGCATCCACCTCAGACAGAACCTGGTCCTGGAGTCCTGCATCCACCACAGACAGAACCTGGTCCTGGAGTCCTGCATCCACCGCCGACAGAACCTGGTCCTGGAGTCCTGCATCCACCGCCGACAGAACCTGGTCCTGGAGTCCTGCATCCACCACAGACAGAACCTGGTCCTGGAGTCCTGCATCCACCGCAGACAGAACCTGGTCCTGGAGTCCTGCATCCACCGCAGACAGAACCTGGTCCTGGAGTCCTGCATCCACCACAGACAGAACCTGGTCCTGGAGTCCTGCATCCACCGCCGACAGAACCTGGTCCTGGAGTCCTGCATCCACCGCCGACAGAACCTGGTCCTGGAGTCCTGCATCCACCACAGACAGAACCTGGTCCTGGAGTCCTGCATCCACCGCAGACAGAACCTGGTCCTGGAGTCCTGCATCCACCGCAGACAGAACCTGGTCCTGGAGTCCCGCATCCACCACAGACAGAACCTGGTCCTGGAGTCCCGCATCCACCACAGACAGAACCTGGTCCTGGAGTCCCGCATCCACCACAGACAGAACCTGGTCCTGGAGTCCTGCATCCACCGCAGACAGAACCTGGTCCTGGAGTCCTGCATCCACCGCAGACAGAACCTGGTCCTGGAGTCCTGCATCCACCGCAGACAGAACCTGGTCCTGGAGTCCTGCATCCACCGCAGACAGACCTGGTCCTGATCGGTTCCACCTCTCATTGATGCCAGCTCTGGTTTCCTGACGGGACTTCATGCGATGCTGCAGGAATAAATCCATGTTGGTGTTTTTAACAGACTACAAGATCATTTTAAACAGCCGCTGTTTCATTCTGTAATAAACTGATGTTCACAAACTGGACAGGCTGAAATCTGACTGCTGCTGCAAAGAACACAAACATGTTGTAGCAACAAGTTTCTCTACTCAGATAAGCATGAAGCTGACATGTAGGTTACACCAGCACACGGGCAGAAGTGTCACACGTCCTCTTCATAATCTGGATTTGCTTTATTCAAAGACACTGGACTTATTGTGTATCCACCTTTCCTCATGCCACCTTTTCACTCCCTCCTCATGTTATCCACAACCACCCAAACCCTCAATAATAATAATAATAATGATAACAAAGATAATAATAACGATGATGATAATAACAGTACGTTGCATTTATATGAGCCTTTCAGACCCTCAACGCATTCATAAACAATAAGAAGGTAATAAAAATAATAAAAGGAAGTGAGAATCCAGCGAAGATGTGAATGTAAGGACCAGCTCCTGTGGAAGGACAGCAGTGATGGGGAGGATGAAGCCAGATTCACGTATTTCTAAACCATCTAAAGAAAAAACAAAGTTTCCGCTTCTTGTATTTGTTTAAAACTCCTGACAAGGCAAAGCATTAAAGTTTTGTATCTGTGAGCTTGGACATTTCCCAGATTTCTGTCCTTCATGTTGCACCTGAACAGGTGAATAACATTCTGTCTGCAGACGTTTCTACTTCAGTTCAGTACAAGTTCATGTACTGATCGTCAACAGCATGCTGTCTCAGTACTCTGGAATCAGACTTGATCAGATCTGTGCAACGTTCAGTAACTTTTATCCAGATTAAGACAAATGCAGCGAGATCCTCCATCCTGCAGCCTTCACGTTGGTGAACATGTCCGGCTGAGCTGCTGCTCAGTCGTCCCTGATGACTCAGCAGTTTTGGTCTGATCATGAAGTCAGACGTAGACGCAGTCGATCCCAACGAGCCTGCTGGAGCCTCGGGGCTCTTCATGCTCTGCTTAGCCTCACTATCACAATCCAGTGCGTTTATACTGAGACGAGCCTTTATGTTCTTTTTGCTCAGCAGTGGTTTTGGTCTTGGAACTCTGCCATGCAGCCATTTTTGCCCCCCAGTCTCTTTCTGATGGGGGAGTCATGAACACTGACCTTCATTGAGGCAAGTGAGGCCTGCAGTTCTTGGATGTTGTTCTGGGGTCTTTTGTGACCTCTTGGATGAGTCGTCGCTGTGCTCTTGGGGTCATTTTGGTCGGCCGGCCCCTCCTGGGAAGGTTCACCACTGTTCCATGTTTTCACCATTTGTGGATAATGGTTCTCACTGTGGTTCTCTGGAGTCCCAAAGCTTTAGAAATGGCTTTGGAACCTTTTCCAGACTGATAGATCTCAATGACTTTGTTTCTCATTTGTTCCTGAATTTCTTTGGATGGCAGCATGATGTCTAGCTTTGGAGGATCTTTTGGTCTACTTCACTTTGTCAGGCAGGTCCTATTTAAGGGATTTCTGATGGAGAACAGGTGTGGCAGTAATCAGGCCTGGATGTGGATAGAGAAACTGAACTCAGCTTTCCAAAGATGTGATAATCCACAGTTAATTTATGTTTTAACGGAGGGGGCAATCACTTTTTCACACAGAAACCATGGAGGTTTGGGTCCCCCCCCCAATAAAAATCTTCTTTTAAAAACTGCATTTTCTCTTTACTTGTTTTATCTTTGACTCACATTAAAATTTGTTTGCTGATCTGAAACATTTAAGTGTGACAAACACACAGCTGTAACTGGTGTCCAGGCGTTACTGATGCGTGAATACAGCATGCTCACATGTGGTCCAGAAAGAACTCCTCTGGACCCACGTCTGGATTTTTTATATAATGGAGACAGGGGATGGGTCTAACACTTAGGCCCAATCCCAATTCTCTTTTTTACCCCGTCCTCTTGGCCCTTGCACTTAAAATGAAGCTACGAGGGGTAGGGGTGAAAGTGCGTGTGCACCTAAGCTGTGGTAGAGGGAAGGAGGGGGAGGAGTAGGGAGACGTTTCTGCTCTGTTTCTGCAAAATATTATGTTGTGAAACAAACTTTTTGTTGCTTTTTCAGCTAGTAAATAATTATTTTGCCTCCAAAACTCTTTTCTCAGTGTTGTATTTGTTGTTTCATAGAAGTAAACAGCTGTTCAGATGATGAAGGCGTCACTAAAGTAAAAAAATATTGGCATCAAAGACACTTTTCCACTTGAAGCGGACGTCAGCATTCAAAGCTAGTTTTCTCAGCTTTTTGGTCAGAAACAGGCATTTTTGCTGCAACAAACCCATGTTCTACTGCAGATTACTAAAGAATGGAAAAAGCTAGAAACAAATGTTTGTTTCTGATAAAAGATGAGAGTCAAAGCTTTCCTTTGGTACATTTAGTGTTTGTATTGACATAGTAGTACACAATATTCTGTGGATCTCCCAAAATCAGTGAAAATGCTTAAAAATCCTGGTAATATGGAGCTCTGCTCGGAAAAGGACCGGCAGTCAATGAGTTAATGGCTGCCTGGTGTGGGGATGGACGTAACAAATGTCACAACTACATTTGCCACAACAACCTAATTAAACGCATTAATGATGCATTAGGGCATTTGCTTTGTTGATGATCACTTTCTAGCATTTCTGCATCTAAAATACACAGTTCAGCTGATTTTTAGGCTGCTTACCAACGAGCCTCCTCAGCACATCTGCACCTCTCAGAAGCTCCTCGTTGGTGGTTCATGGATCTCCAAAGTGTTTAAATGACATTTTCACATTAACCTGTTTCAAGCTACAAAGTAACACAACACAGAGCACTTTATACTTTATTATTCTTTATTTAATTTATGTTATACATAGATTTTGTCATTTTATTGTATTTGTTTTTCTGGTATTAAATTTATACTCTTTATTTAGTTTGTCATTATTACTTTTGTAGTCTCACAAGTGCTTCCGTGCATTTATTAGTGTAGGTCTTTTTTAATCATAACAATGTGATTATTACATCCATCCCCAGTGCTGAGGGAGGTTGTAACAACACCGCTTTGTATTTGGCATTAATTTAACTAATCTGTGATGGTGTTGTAGAAGTCCAAGTGTGTCTCATTTATAGCAGACAGATGTATCACATGTCAAATTTAAGAGCTCGAGCACAAAGAACCGCTGAGTAACACTCGCTCAAACATCCCTGGCTTCCCCTAGTCCTATATGTGACGGTAAAACTTCTCCAATCGCTCCTATTCCAAAGTTGATGCTCATAAATGAGCCTAAAGGAGTACAGTGCAAGTTCCATCTTTTTTCCAGAAGTTCGCCCCCTCTGGCGACAAGTGGAAGTGACGCTAATGTCGTGCACACGCATGAGCTGCTTGGACTGCGTTGGTCTCCAATTTAACCACATTACAGTCAGTCTGAGCCCAGAGTTAGAGACACAATGTCTACTGAGGTAATAAAGTAATAAATCTGTAAGTTGTTTACGGTTTGATCATTGAATAAACTGACGGACTGTATGCTAACGGTAACAACAGGCTAATGTTGGTTTGTAGATCAAATATCTAAATTCACAGGCTGAGACCATGATTACCGTATGAAATTACGACATCCACTACATTTAACAAGTTGGCAAGAGTGTTTCTCTTCCCCAGGAACACTCGTGTGTCTGTCATACTGCTGCATTTACATGCTAACAACTTAGCATTGCAATTTTCTGCATCCTTATTTCCGTCATACATCATATTTACCTTGTTCATGAGAAGACAGCAACTGTGGGTCCGTTTTATTCAGACTGGATCGGAGCTCCCTCCAGTTAAAAAAAGCTGCCCGGTTGTTTACTCCCGTCTTACTTTGGTGCCGGTGTTGTGCTGAAACCCCCCCCCCCCCCCCCGCCGGGGGGACCGGTCAGACTCCAGTTTGGTTCTCTTCGTCTCACCAGACCAAACTTTTCTTCTTCATCTTCCTGGAGTCTGAGTTTGGGTCTGAAAAGGCTCCTGTTCTCCATCTTTTAGCAGCAGCAGTGTTGTCTCAGCATGCGCGGACCTGCGGTGGTGGAATACGACACCGGTGCAGCCAGACGAACCAGAACCTGCAGCTCGTCTCCCCCACAAGCCCCCCCTGGAGGCTTCGCACCCGAAACTCTGGCATTGAGCAGAAACAGTATCAGAGACACCGCAGTGAAGAAAGATCAGCTCATTCTACACATCAGCAGCTGTTAGAGCACGTGGAGGAAAGAAGAGATGGGAGTTAATATTTAAACTGAAGCAATGACCCTTAAATGCAGCTTTCAACTTAGACTGTTTTTGCTCCTAAGTCCACTATGAAGGGTGATGTTGGGACTGATTCTAAGAAGTCTGATGAATATGGCTCCTGGTCCTCGAGGGACGCTGTCCTGCAGGTCTGAGACAACAATGTGCAATAATTTCTTTCTGCAGCAATTTACCCACCAGTCTGTTATTTATTCATGAATGTCCTTTTACCAGTGATTCTGAACCATGAGGTCCAAGCTCGGGCCTCGAGTGCCACCTAGAGGGCCACGAAAAAACTTTCCTTTTCCACATGTGGGCCGTGAGGACCGTATATTTACACTGTTATTTATCACTGGATGAGTTGCAACGTAGCCTCCCCCCACCTGTTGGCGCTAATTTGTCAGAGTTCAACAAACAAGATAGACAGATAGATAGACCTTTAATTGTCCCCTTGGGGAAAGTCTTTTTCATGCACTGTCAGAACGCAGTACACTGTAGACAAACAGACACGCAAGACAACACATCGCAGATGATGATGAAGAGGAGCAGGATTATCGTTCTGAACTGTTGAGAGCAGCGATGGCAGAAGGGACAAAGCTTTTACTGAAGCATGCCGGCTTCCACCTCAGTGTCCTGTCCCTGCGGCCCGAGGGCAGCCGGCAAAAATGGCTGTTGAGGGGGTGGTCGGGGACACTGCTGACAGCGGGGCCAAGCGTGTGATGGCTTTTTTGTTTCGGTGAGAGAGGTCCGTGGGGGGCAGGCTGATGGTTTTGGATGCAGTGTTGGTGAGTTTATTCCTATTGGTGAAGGATAGTGTGTTAAAGTAATGGGGGGCACTAGAGAAGGATGGGTTGGATGATGCTGGTGTATAACCGAGAGGGCACGGAGCTGACGGAGGATGTGGAGTTTCTGCTGGGAACATTTATGAATATTACTGACATGTTACTCAAAGGTGAGTTTATTGTCCAGTGTGAGTCTAAGACATTTGAAGTGATTGACACGCTCCACTGTTTTATTGTGTATGATGATGATGTATGATGTATACTGTGTTCGGGGTGTGTGGTTGGGTGTGAATGAGTAGTTCCTTGGTCTTGCCCACATTCAGCTCCAGAAGTTGTCAGAACACCACGTGATAAAGTGGGCGACAGCCTGATGGTCAGCAGTTATGGAGTTATTGTCTTGCAGTGTCGTCACAGTATTTGAAATATGTGGTGACAGGTGAGGAGCTGATGCAGTCATTGGTGTAGAGCAGGGGTGCCCAAGTCCAGTCCCCGAGAGCTAATATTCTCAACATTTTGGTAGCGTCCCTTCTCCAACACACCTGCACCAAATGAATGGCTCGTTACCAGGCCTCTGCCGAGCTGAGGCCCAATCCCAAACCGCCCCCTACACACCACCCCTTAACTATGAGTGTCACTCCCAGTGAAGTCCCTCTGGCAGCTGCAGAGGCGCTTTGATTGGAGGTGGAGGGTGTTAATGAGAACGAGACGCCCTCTTCCATCCACTTTGTTCTTGTTGAACCAGTTTTCATGGCGGGAAGCTGCAGCGGCGCGCGCGCCGCCGCCAGAGGGCAGCACCCCCCCACAAACCATCTCCACCTGAATCTCATCAGTTGCCGCTCCAACATGGTCACGTGACCGCGTCCAGGTGCAAGTAATTACATCACGGTGGGAACGTTGATTCTGCGCAGTGTGAAGTTTAATTGCCCCCCCCCCATCAGAGCTGTCAAAAAGGAGAAATGAGGACCAGGCGCGTGCGTGTTGGCGTTCAGCGCCGTGGAAACGGGGTTTTACTGAAGGAGCAGCCAGGGGGCGCCAGACCCCCCACAGGTGAGAAAAACCTGGACCTGGGGGTTGAGTGACGTCACGGTTCTCCTTCAGAACTGAAGATTTAAATGAATGAACCAGGTTTTAGACTTTGAACTGGTCCTGGACCAGTTCTGGACTTGGACCTGGTCCTGGTCCTAGATGTGGGCTATCGGAGGCGCATTTCTCATCAGGACTCATGATGGTCTGAACTGTGATTGTTCGTGTGTTCTTAGAATTACCGGACTGTTCAGGTTCTGGTTTCACTGCAAAAAAACAACAAAAAAACCCCTTCCTGGGTCAGAATTAACCCGTTATGGGTCAGAATCAACCCATAACGGGTTAATGTTATTTCTGACCCGCTGCTGGTTAAAATCGGACCAACCAAGAAAACTGGGTTATTTTTTTTGACCCAATCTTTCGGGTTAAATATTTGACCCAGATCGGGTTATGATTGTTTTAACCCAGAAATGAGTTGGTCCGTTTTTAACCAGTTTGACCCAGCAGGTTTCATGAAGTCCTGCTGGGACCTCAGAGGGTCTCCGACAACCAGACTGATGTTGAGCTGCTGGGGAGGGGTGGGGGCGCTTTACTGCTCTGGAGGGAAGAAGCGGAGTAACACCCCCTCTCATCTGCAGGAGGAGGCGCGCACGAGCTCCATCACCAGAAAGGAATGCAGAAACTATGTAAAAGTTTCCGAGTGTGAGCTGCGCGCGTGTCTGCGCAGCCTCTCAGAGCTCCGCATCACTGTTCTGGCCCAGCTGGATGTCGTAAGAGCCCCCCCCCCAGTTAAGTAGCGGCTGCGTGAGGACTCTTCCCACTTGGAAAGAGGCTCTCCGACGCGTCTGGGACCCCGGACCCGCAGAGATCTGGACCCGCAGAGTTCTGGACCGCAGAGTTCTGGACTGCAGAGATCTGGACCGCAGAGTTCTGGACTGCAGCATCGGACCTGGTTCTCCACCAGTTTCATCTTTCTCTGTTTTCCTCCAGAAACCAAAAGAAGCGCGACTTTCCTCCGCAGGTCAGTCTTCTCTCCTCCTCTCCAACATCTGCGCTGCGTAATTGCGCACAGCGCCAGACTTCCATTCTCCGCTTCTGAACTGCGGGAATACTTCAGATGGAAATGTCGCACTCTGTGCGGGATATTTAGCGGACTAAACGCAGTTTTCCTTTAGAATAAAGTGAATTTTGCGGATTTCAGCTGCGGAATCTTGAACTTGTGACGTAACGACGTCCTGGTTGCTGGAAGCTTCATTCGCGGAGAAACGAGCTCGCTTTCCGCTTTTGAAGCTTTAAAAGACGCCCGCTCACATTTCAGCGCTGTGATTTGGCGCAAACGCGTCGCGCTGCGCTTCTAACCGCCTCCTGCGTTCCTCCCGCAGCTGCTGAAGATGAAGAGCAGGGTGTCTCTGGCGGCGGCGGCCCTCCTGGCGCTGCTGTTGTCCTCCGGAGCCCAGGAGCAAGGTAGACCCTCCTCATCCTCCCCTTCATCCTCCTCCTCTTCATCCTCTTCCTCCTCTCCTGTTCTGACTCTACAACCTGCAGCTGATGTTAAACTGAATAAAAGAACTGATGCAATGAAGGATGTGTGGAATGATTTTGTTTGTTTCAGGTTTTCAGAAAGTTGAAATAATTTCCTGAAATGAAGAAAAACTTGAAACGCGTCTAGAAATCTGTTAGTATGTCCAGCTTCATCTCTGAAAGATGATTTATTTATTAGTTTGTTAGTTTATTACATGTTCATGTTTCTGATGTTTCCATGTTTCCTCAGTTTGATCTAGTTTCTTCCAGAAGGAGGCGTCCTTCCTCAACTTTCTTCTTTTCTATAGCCCCCCCCCCCGCCCCTTCTTTCTTTTTCTCAAAAAAAGGAGAAAAAAAGAAAAGAAAGCGGCGCGCGGCCAACTTTCCCTCCTGACAGAACGGAAAGACGAAATATGAGTTTGACATTATTTTCCAGTGGTTTTAGAGGAGAGACCTGGCTCACTGCAGTAAAAACTGCACACTGTAAATTTAATAGAATATCTAGAATAAGAACTTCATTTAACTTAGTTGTTAGTGAAACTCATTTTAAATAAGTTGTAAGACCTTTGGAGGGCAACGTGCTCGATAACTTAAAGGGGAATTTATCTTTTTTTTTAACCTGGGGTGGGTCTTCATTCGTCCTTTCATATATATTCTGAAATAGCACGAGAACTCGCAGCAAAATACTGGTTGGGGCGTGAGTTATCATGTGATCAATAACGTCAAACCACCAGTAAGGGATGCAAGTTTATCGCACGATAAATCACGTCAGACCACCAGTGGGGGACGCATGTTATCGTGCCATCATTTATGTCAGACCACCAGTGGGGGAGGCCAGTTATAGTAGTATATCGATATTTTATCGTCAAACCACCGGTGGGGGACAGGAATTATCGCGTGAAAATTCATGTCAGACCACCGGTGGTCTGATTTGAATTATCACACGATTACTCCCATCAAACCAGCGGTGGGGCAAGCAAGTTATTGCACAATAATTCACGTAAGAACATCAGTGGGGGAAGCGAGTCATTGCGAGATAGTTCATTGTCAAACCACCGGTGGTGGACACAAGTTATCGCTTGATAATTCACGTCAGACCACCGGTGGGAGACGCGAGCCATCGCACGATAGTTCATCGTCAAATCACTGGTGGGGGAAGCGAGTTATCGCGCAATAATACACGTCAAACCACCAGTGGGGGAAGCGAGTTATCGTGCAATAATACACGTCAAACCGCAGGTTGGGGGAAACGAGTTATCGCGCAATAATTCACGTCAAACCACCAGTGGGGGAAGCGAGTTATCGCACAATAATACACGTCAAACCGCAGGTTGGGGGAAACGAGTTATTGCGCGATAATTCACGTCAAACCACCGGTGGGGAAAGCGAGTTATCACGTGATAATTCAAGTCAAACAGCAGGTGGGGGATGCGAGTTATCGCACAATAATTCACATCCAACAGCAGGTGGGGGATGTGAGTTATCGCACAATAATTCACAGCAAACCACTGGTGGGGGATGCGAGTTATTGCGCGATAATTCACGTCAAACCGCAGGTGGGGGATGCGAGTTATCGCATGAAAATTAAAGTCAAACAGCAGGTGGGGGATGCGAGATATCGCGTGAAAATTAAAGTCAAACAGCAGGTGGGGGATGCAAGTTATCGCGTGAAAATTAAAGTCAAACAGCAGGTGGGTGATGCAAGTTATCGCGTGAAAATTAAAGTCAAACAGCAGGTGGGGGATGCGAGTTATTGCACAATAATTCACATCCAACAGCAGGTGGGGGATGTGAGTTATCGCGGGATAATTCACAGCAAACCACTGGTGGGGGATGCGAGTTATTGCGCGATAATTCACGTCAAACCGCAGGTGGGGGATGCGAGTTATCGCGTGATAATTCACGTCAAACAGCAGGTGGGGGATGCGAGTTATCGCGTGATAATTCACGTCAAACAGCAGGTGGGGGATGCGAGTTATCGCGTGATAATTGAAGTCAAACAGCAGGTGGGGGATGCAAGTTATCGCGTGATAATTAAAGTCAAACAGCAGGTGGGGGATGCGAGTTATCGCGTGAAAATTAAAGTCAAACAGCAGGTGGGGGATGCAAGTTATCACGTGAAAATTAAAGTCAAACAGCAGGTGGGGGATGCGAGTTATTGCACAATAATTCACATCCAACAGCAGGTGGGGGATGTGAGTTATCGCGGGATAATTCACAGCAAACCACTGGTGGGGGATGCGAGTTATTGCGCGATAATTCACGTCAAACCGCAGGTGGGGGATGCGAGTTATCGCGTGATAATTCACGTCAAACAGCAGGTGGGGGATGCGAGTTATCGCGTGATAATTAAAGTCAAACAGCAGGTGGGGGATGCAAGTTATCACGTGATAATTCATGTCAAACAGCAGGTGGGGGGATGGGAGTTATCGCACAATAATTCGCATCCAACAGCAGGTGGGGGGATGCGAGTTATTGCGCGATAATTCACGTCAAACCGCAGGTGGGGGATGCGAGTTATCGCGTGATAATTCAAGTCAAACAGCAGGTGGGGGATGCGAGTTATCGCACAATAATTCACATCCAACAGCAGGTGGGGGGATGTGAGTTATTGCGGGATAACTCACGTCAAACCGCAGGTGGGGGGATGCGAGTTATCGCATGAAAATTAAAGTCAAACAGCAGGTGGGGGATGCGAGCTATCACGTGAAAATTAAAGTCAAACAGCAGGTGGGGGATGCGAGTTATCGCGTGAAAATTAAAGTCAAACAGCAGGTGGGGGATGCGAGTTATTGCACAATAATTCACATCCAACAGCAGGTGGGGGATGTGAGTCATCTCGGGATAATTCACAGCAAACCACTGGTGGGGGATGCGAGTTATTGCGCGATAATTCACGTCAAACCGCAGGTGGGGGATGCGAGTTATCGCGTGATAATTCACCTCAAACAGCAGGTGGGGGATGCAAGTTATCGCGTGATAATTAAAGTCAAACAGCAGGTGGGGGATGCGAGTTATCGCGTGATAATTAAAGTCAAACAGCAGGTGGGGGATGCGAGTTATCACGTGATAATTCACCTCAAACAGCAGGTGGGGGATGCGAGTTATCGCACAATAATTCGCATCCAACAGCAGGTGGGGGATGCGAGTTATTGCGCGATAATTCACGTCAAACCGCAGGTGGGGGATGCGAGTTATCGCGTGATAATTCAAGTCAAACAGCAGGTGGGGGATGCGAGTTATCGCACAATAATTCACATTCAACAGCAGGTGGGGGATGTGAGTTATCGCTGGATAATTCACGGCAAACAGCAGGTGGGGGATGCGAGTTATCGCGTGATAATTCAAGTCAAACCGCAGGTGGGGGATGCGAGTTATCGCACAATAATTCACATTCAACAGCAGGTGGGGGATGTGAGTTATCGCTTGATAATTCACGGCAAACAGCAGGTGGGGGATGCGAGTTATTGCGGGATAATTCACGTCAAACAGCAGGTGGGGGATGCGAGTTATCACGTGATAATTCACGTCAAACAGCAGGTGGGGGATGCGAGTTATCACGTGATAATTCACGTCAAACAGCAGGTGGGGGATGCAAGTTATTGCACAATAATTCGCATCCAACAGCAGGTGGGGGATGTGAGTTATTGCGCGATAATACACTTCAAACTGCAGGTGGGGGATGCGAGTTATTGCGCGATAATACACTTCAAACTGCAGGTGGGGGATGCAAGTTATCGCGGGATAATTCACGTCAAACCACCGGTGGGGGATGCCAGTTATTGCACAATAATTCACGTCAGACCATGGTGGGGGAAGCCAGTTATCGCGTGATAATTCATGTCAAACCACCTGCGGGGGATGGGAGTTATTGCGTGATTTGGTGTCAGACACTTGTTGAGACTATCCAAGCTCTTCAGCATGTTTTTAGGCTGAACTTAGACGCGGGGGCCAGTTGCCCCATACTTATCATTAGCTGGGTTGCTAGCTGCTGCTAGGCTGCCTGCCTGGATAAATACTGGAGCTATCTAGAAAATTCACAGCCCAGGTTAAAAAAAAAAGAGAAATTTCCCTTTAATACTCTTCAGTTGATTCATTTTAATTAAACTGAGTTAGGGAAATTAGTGATGGTGAGAGAGCAGGTTTCCCACAATGCAGTTCACTTCTTTTAACAATAATATGCATACCCTTGTCAAATGAGGTGTTACTTAAATTTTTTTGCTGGTTCGTTGTTGTTTTCACGAGGTCGTGATTCATTGCTGGAGAGCGAAGTATGTTTATGGAAGCAATAGGTATTCTCTTGTTTCAAAGTTGGTGTATTTAACAGTCTTAGATTCTCAAAACACAAAATAACGACCTCTAAATTACATAATCGGTCAAGTTTTACAGTATCATTTTAACAAAAAAGACCCACCTGAAAATGTAATAAATTTCCAATGTAATAAGGTATTACAGTATCGGTAAAAATGTTATTAATATCAGTCAGAATATATTATTATATTACTGGGGTTTATTACATTTTCAGTAGTGTTACTTAATACTGAATTTTTTTGAGGCAAGTTTGTGTAAATTTTCAAGTAAAGTCAACTAGTTAGATTTTACAGTGCAGTGAAACGGTCCTCCTCTCCCTCCTTGACCTCCTGTGACCCCCCCGCGGGGCCCGCAGGGTCAGGCCTCAGTAACGGGGTCATATCTGGGAATAGTTCGACATGCTGGGGCCGCGGTAAGAGCCTGGAGATGGTCGTAAACCAGCAGGAGGACAGAGACCGTAAAGATCCCGTTCAGGACAAAAACCTGTAAAACGTGCGTGAAGTTTCGGGTCTTCGGTTCTGACCCGGATGGAAACAGAAGCAGCCTGCAGACCCCAAAATATCGACCAGGTTGGTGGTCCCTCCATCTGTGACGTCCTGTGGTCCTTCAGTTAAACCGGACCAGGTCTCCGGACCCGGTCTCGGCTTTATGACGATATTTTACTGTGATACTCTTCACTCACGACCCGGTTGGTGGTTCTAATCCAGGCAGATCGTGATGTCATAGCTAGATGACCTGAGATTTTATCCAAGTGTAAGTTGAGGAAGCTGCAGATGAAGTAGGGGTGGGAAAAAAAATCAGCCCACTGAAATATCTCAATTTTTTCATTTGGCAATATCGCATCGATATTCATAAACACTGTGTTGATGTATTTCACTTAAGAAATCTTGTGAGATTTAACGTTCTGTTACGAAATCACACAAGATTTTGTGAACTCTTGTAAGATTTTATCATTCTGTTACACAATTACGTGATTTTTTGAGAATTCTCGCAATATATCAGATCGATATTTAAAAACGCAGTATTGATCTATTTTACTTTAAAAAATCGCGCAAGATGTAATCGTTCTGTTAAGAAATAACGCAAGATTTCGTGGATTCTCGTGAGATTTTATCGTTCTGTCACAAAATCACGCAAGATTTCGTGACCTCTCACAAGGTTTTCATATGTCGATATCATATTGATCTGTTTTTCTAAAGAAATTTGGCGATATTTTATCATTCTGTTACAAAATCACAAAGGATTTTGTGCATTCTTGAGAGATTTTATAGTTCTGTTGTGAAATTACATGAGATTTTGTGAATTTTAGCAAGATTTTCATTTGTCAATATCATATCGATATTTAAAACGCTGTATTGATCTATTTTACCACAGATATCTCGTGAGATTTTGTGAATTCTTGCGAGATTTCATCGTTCTGTTACGAAATCTCGTGGGACTTTGTTAGTAAAATAGATCGATACTGCGTTTTTGAATATCAATATATTGGCATATGAAAATATCATGAAATTTCAGTGTACTGATATTTTTTCCCACTCCAAAGATGAAATGTCTCCATCAATGATGAGGAACAGTTAGATGAAGATTATAAAACCAAACGCAGCTCAGAGGAGGAAAGTTGGACGGAACAAGACAGTTTTCACTTTTCAGTCAACAAATTCCACAAAAAGACCAAAATCAGCACGAAAGTCTTCCTGAGATCATTTATCACCGTGATAAACAAGAAAACCAGATTTTTTTTCATTCAGCATTACATATAAACTCCGGCAGATATCCATTCGCCAAAGAAAATAGTCCTAGGTTGTAAGTCTTTAGAGTTCTGCTTCATATCTGAGCTTTTTGTGGGATTTATTGACTCAGGAATGTTTTAATTTAAAGGAAATTTAATTTCTCCTTGAGCTGAAGCAGATTATCAGCTGCATGTTCGCTGATGCTAATCTCATGTTAGAGCTAAATGAAACTCTTCAAAGCAGTGGTTTTCCAACTGGGGTCGCGACCCACATGTGGGCTACGTGATCATTTCAGGGGGTCACAAGATTATTGTGGAAAAAAAAATAGAGCTTAAAAGGCTGGGAAAGAATATCGATACACTGAAATATTGCAATATTTTCATATGCTGATATCATATCAATATTTAAAAACGCAGTATTTATGTATTTCACTAAAGAAATCTCACAAGATTTTGTTCTTCTGTTACGAAATCTCATGGGTTTTTGTGAAATTTGTTGATAAAATAGATCAATATTGTATTTTTAAACATCAATATGAAATCTGGATATGAAAATATCGCAATATTTCAGTGTATCGATACTTTTCCCAGTCCTAAGAGCTTAGATAAATCAAATAAATATGTGATTTTTGGCGCTAGCAATATTAATACGTAAGAAAGATCGATACATTGGCTGGCCAATTTTTTAGGCCGATAATTGAATTTTTTTGATAGTATCGGCATCTACGACAGATAATTTACATACTTTTTGTTGGGTTTAACAATTCACGGTTTCTGATTTGATTCATGGACAATATTGGTTTATTTAGAACGAGATGATTCAATTCAGGGACTTGAAAATGAATCAGAAACCATGAAGCATGATGTAAATGACATTGTGTTTTAACCACAATTGTTACTGTAATTGTTACACCCCTTATATATATAGATATAGATATAGATAGATAGATAGATAGATAGATAGATAGATAGATAGATAGATAGATAGATAGATAGATAGATATAACATGTTTCATGTTTCTATTTAATATTTGTTAACAATTAGACTGTTTTTTTAAATGTATATTTATTTGAAGTGCTTTGCTCTTTACGGAAGAGTATTGGGGCCACTGAAGAAAAAAAAATAAAATTGTGAGAAAAGTCAGAATTCTGACTTTTTTCTCAGAAATTGAAAAAAAAAAAAATCTCCCGATTTGTTGTTGTTGTTGTCAATGTTCTTGATTGAACTGAATTATATATTTTTTCTTTTCTGGCCCTAATCCTCTTCCGTAGTTCTTTTTTTATATTAAAAGATTTGTAAAATTACTTTTTATAGTATCCTTTATAATGTTAATTTGGGAGTCAAATGCCTTATTGGCTCCAAATATCAGCAAGTTGAAAGGATAGGAAAAATATTGATCCACTGAAATATCGCAATATTTTCATAAGCTTATGTCATATGGATATTTAAAAATGCAGTAACAATCTATTTTACGAATGAAATCTTGCAAGATTTTGTCATTCTGTTACAAATCTTGCGAAATTACGCAAGAGAACGATGAAATCTCACAAGATTTTAGTGGTAAAATCGATCAATTTCACTTTTTATAAAAATATCAATATGAAATCTGCATATGAAAATATCGCAATATTTCAGTGTATCAGTATTTTTTTCCCAGCCATAGCAAGTGAGAGAAACTGATTTTGCGCATCTAGGTGTCCAGCAATCCACCAGAAAACTTTGTTCCTCCTTATTTATTTGGCTGGGAAAAATATTGATACACTGAAATATTGCGATATTTTCATATGCAGATTTCGTAGTGATATTTAAAAACATGATATTGATCTATTTTACCAACAAAATCTTATGAGATTTCATATTTCTTATGAAATCTCACAAGATTTCACGAAAACCAACAACATTTCACAACAGTGACGAAATCTCATGAGATCTCATGAAAACCTGTGAGATTTCATAACAGCCACAAAATCTTGTGAGATTTGGGTTGTAAAGTAGATTGAAACAGCATTTTAACATATCGATATGATATCAACATATAAAAATATCGCGATATTTCAGTGCATCAATTTTTTTCCCCAGCACACTGAACACCGCTGCTTTGACCTCAGGCATCTCTGAGATGAGTTTGCATGTTCGCATAAATAAACTTTCTTTATTTTAGCTAGCTCAGGAAGCTGTCGCGCCCCAACCTGAAGAATATCACGGTAAAATATCCCTCCATCTGTGGTCCCGTGTGTACATGGAAGCCTTTTTGTCTCCAAGTTGTTCCTAACAACTTTCCATGTACAAGTGCACGCTGCTGCGTGCTGGAATCACACGTCTGTCTGTCTGTCTGCTGATGACATCATCGGTTCTTAAACCAGCGCAGGGCGAGGATGATGATGATGATGAGTTTCCACAAAATGGGTGATGTTTAGGGTGGGAGGAGCAGTTTAAGAACCGCTGGTGCAGATTTGACCTGGAACAGCAGAAAAGACGTGCACGTGCACGTCTTTTACGAGGTTTGCAATGGAGCCGACGAATGCGATGCTCGGACCTTCATCCATTGTATAATCGGTCGAGTCAACGCCGTGGATGAGCTGGACGGTCTGTGGTCGTCCACGCTGGCGGGATGGGATCGTCACCTGCCAGGTGAGCTGTGAGGAAGCAGGCGGGCCGAAGGATCCTCGCTCTATCTGTCGAGACCAAACAAATATTCTCTAATCATCTTATTTAGCAAGAAAAATTAAAGAGGAAAAACTCATATAGTTTAGTAGCAAGGGATGGACGATACCAAAGTTTCTCCTGTCCATACGATACCAGTACACTCTAAAAATTAGTTGTTTAATCAGAATACCATTACAGTCCTCAAAATTATTCATACCCTCCAATTACAGAAAAGGCTAAATTCACTATTGTAAATTTACCATTTACCGCCACCATGTGACACAGAAGCTAGAATCCGATAGGCTACCACCATCATGTGATATAGAAGATAGAATCCGATAGGCTACCACTATCATGTCATACAGAAGCTGGTATCTGATAGGCTACCACTATCATGTGATATAGAAGCTAGAATCTGATAGGCTACCGACATCATGTGATACAGTAGCTAGAATCTGATAGGCTACCACCATCATGTGACACAGAAGCTAGAATCTGATAGGCTACCACCATCATGTGATATAGAAGCTGGAATCTGATAGGCTACCACCATCATGTGATACAGAAGCTAGAATCTGATAGGCTACCACCATCATGTGATACAGAAGCTAGAATCTGATAGGCTACCACCATCATGTGACACAGAAGCTAGAATCTGATAGGCTACCACCATCATGTGATATAGAAGCTGGAATCTGATAGGCTGCAACCATCATGTGATATAGAAGCTAGAATCTGATAGGCTACCACCATCATGTAATACAGAAGCTAGAATCTGATAGGCTACCACCATCATGTGTCACAGAAGCTAGAATCTGATAGGCTACCACCATCATGTGACACAGAAGATAGAATCTGATAGGCTACCACCATCATGTGTCACAGAAGCTAGAATCTGATAGGGTACCACCATCATGTCATACAGAAGCTAGAATCTGATAGGCTACCACCATCATGTGATATAGAAGATAGAATCTGATAGGCTACCACCATCATGTGATACAGAAGCTAGAATCTGATAGGCTACCACCATCATGTGATATAGAAGATAGAATCTGATAGGCTACCACCATCATGTGATATGGAAGATAGAATCTGATAGGCTACCACCATCATGTGATATGGAAGATAGAATCTGATAGGCTACCACCATCATGAGATATAGAAGATAGAATCTGATAGGCTACCACCATCATGTGATACAGAAGCCAAAATCTGATAGGCTACCACCATCATGTGATATAGAAGCTAGAATCTGATAGGCTACCACCATCATGTGATACAGAAGCTAGAATCTGATAGGCTACCACCATCATGTGATATAGAAGATAGAATCTGATAGGCTACCACCATCATGTGATACAGAAGCTAGAATCTGATAGGCTACCACCATCATGTGATATAGAAGATAGAATCTGATAGGCTACCACCATCATGTGATATAGAAGATAGAATCTGATAGGCTACCACCATCATGTAATATATAAGCTAGAATCTGATAGACTACCACCATCATGTGACACACAAGCTAGAATCTGATAGGCTACCACCATCATGTGATACAGAAGCTAGAATCTGATAGGCTACCACCATCATGTGATATAGAAGATAGAATCTGATAGGCTACCACCATCATGTGATACAGAAGCCAGAATCTGATAGGCTACCGCCATCATGTGACACAGAAGCTAGAATCTGATAGGCTACCACCATCATGTGATACAGAAGCTAGAATCTGATAGGGTACCACCATCATGTGTCACAGAAGCTGGTATCTGATAGGCTACCACCATCATGTGTCACAGAAGCTAGAATCTGATAGGGTACCACCATCATGTCATACAGAAGCTAGAATCTGATAGGCTACCACCATCATGTGATATAGAAGATAGAATCTGATAGGCTACCACCATCATGTGATACAGAAGCTAGAATGTGATAGGCTACCACCATCATGTGATATAGAAGATAGAATCTGATAGGCTACCACCATCATGTGATATGGAAGATAGAATCTGATAGGCTACCACCATCATGTGATATAGAAGATAGAATCTGATAGGCTACCACCATCATGTGATACAGAAGCTAGAATCTGATAGGCTACCACCATCATGTGATATAGAAGATAGAATCTGATAGGCTACCACCATCATGTGATATAGAAGATAGAATCTGATAGGCTACCACCATCATGTGATATGGAAGATAGAATCTGATAGGCTACCACCATCATGTGATATGGAAGATAGAATCTGATAGGCTACCACCATCATGTGATATAGAAGATAGAATCTGATAGGCTACCACCATCATGTGATACAGAAGCTAGAATCTGATAGACTACCACCATCATGTGACACACAAGCTAGAATCTGATAGGCTACCACCATCATGTCATACAGAAGCTGGTATCTGATAGGCTACCACCATAATGTGACACAGAAGCTAGAATCTGATAGGCTACCACCATCATGTGACACAGAAGCTAGAATCTGATAGGCTACCACCATCATGTGATATAGAAGATAGAATCTGATAGGCTACCACCATCATGTGATATAGAAGATAGAATCTGATAGGCTACCGCCATCATGTGATATAGAAGATAGAATCTGATAGGCTACCGCCATCATGTGACACAGAAGCTAGAATCTGATAGGCTACCACCATCATGTGATACAGAAGCTAGAATCTGATAGGCTACCACCATCATGTGTCACAGAAGCTGGTATCTGATAGGCTACCACCATCATGTGATACAGAAGCTAGAATCTGATAGGCTACCACCATCATGTGTCACAGAAGCTGGTATCTGATAGGCTACCACCATCATGTGTCACAGAAGCTAGAATCTGATAGGGTACCACCATCATGTCATACAGAAGCTAGAATCTGATAGGCTACCACCATCATGTGATACAGAAGCTAGAATGTGATAGGCTACCACCATCATGTGACACAGAAGCTAGAATGTGATAGGCTACCACCATCATGTGATATAGAAGATAGAATCTGATAGGCTACCACCATCATGTGATACAGAAGCTAGAATCTGATAGGCTACCACCATCATGTGATATAGAAGATAGAATCTGATAGGCTACCACCATCATGTGATACAGAAGCTAGAATCTGATAGGCTACCACCATCATGTGTCACAGAAGCTGGTATCTGATAGGCTACCACCATCATGTGTCACAGAAGCTAGAATCTGATAGGGTACCACCATCATGTCATACAGAAGCTAGAATCTGATAGGCTACCACCATCATGTGATACAGAAGCTAGAATGTGATAGGCTACCACCATCATGTGACACAGAAGCTAGAATGTGATAGGCTACCACCATCATGTGATATAGAAGATAGAATCTGATAGGCTACCACCATCATGTGATATAGAAGATAGAATCTGATAGGCTACCACCATCATGTCATTCAGAAGCTGGTATCTGATAGGCTACCACCATCATGTGACACAGAAGCTAGAATCTGATAGGCTACCACCATCATGTGATACAGACTCCCATGTTATAATAGGAAATCCACACAGAAATAACCTCATTAACAGCAGAAATAAACGTTTTATTGCAGAAATAAATACGTTAACAGCAGAATTGTGGATATCTGAAAAACTTTCCTGTATTCACTTGTGTTTGTTTCCAAGTACACAAGAAAGAAAATGTAGTTCTGAAATATACGTTTATGAAGTATTAACTGGTTTTCAGTAGAATATCCTGTATTCAGAGTTAATGTGAATAAGTAATACCAGATTAGATGCTGGTTCTGATTCGGCCTTCGTCAGCTTCTATCACAGTTTCCTGAGCTTCCCGCCGGTGTGTGTGTTTCTGTGTGTGTGTGTTGTTGCTGTCTCGTCTCCTTTCAACAGTGAACTGATGTAACTTCTACCTGGAAGTGTTGACTGTTGGGAGGTCTGTGTTTATTATAACCCCCCCTCTCCCTCCAGGATTAACGTGCTGATGTCTTCTCTCTGCAGTCGACCCCCCGGCAGATCTAAAGTTTAAGATTTTGAATGAGAACACGGTGCAGATGACGTGGAGCCGACCGCAGGCCAGGATTCAGGGCTACAGAGTCCGAGTGACGTCAGACTCAGGTGGGTGCTTATTAGAGCAGCGAGTCACGTCCTGCACGCGCTTAACGAGAGGTCCTCCGCCTGGAGGCCGCGCACCCCCCACAATTATCCCCGCATCTCTGCAGACGCTCCGCTGCAGCAGCTTCATGCTGACATGAAGAGCTGGAAAATGTGACGGTGCGTCTGCAGGTAATTATCTGCTGCTGCTTTAACACATCTGTCACACTGCAGCAGCTTCAGGAACGGCGGCCGCATTCCGCTTTTAATAAGCCAAAATACCTTCACGTGCTGGGCATGCTCAGAAACGACCCCTGACGCCGGTGGGGTTACAGTTTTCTGCCCGAGACCCAAGGTTTAGGGACTATTAAAGGTACAGTGTGTAAAAAATCAAAGGTCAATGGCAGAAAAATGTGACATACTGTATAATTCAAAACTGTTTCTGTTGATGTGTAATCGCTGCGCTACAACAGCTGTTATATGTTTATTTTCTTAGAATGAGTCATTTATATCTACTTACTGGGGCTGTACATATGGAGGCTGCCATATTTGTTCCACTATTTTTTACTATGGATGCAAAATATCACTGAAATATCACAATATTTTCATTGGCTGATTTGGCTGATTAACATTTAAAAGCGCAGTATCAGTGTATTTCATTAGCGAAATCTTGTGATGTTTCATCGTTCTGTTACAAAATCTTGCAAGAATTCACAAAAATGTTGAGATATTTTCATATGCTGATATCATATTGACATTTAAAAATGTGGTATCGATCTATTTTACTTACAAAATCTTATGATATTTCATGGTTCTGTTATGAAATCTTGGGAAAATTCACAAAATATCGTGAGATTTTGTAACAGAACAATGAAATCTCGCAAGATTTTGTAAGTAAAATTGATCGATACCGTGTTTTTAAATATAAATATGATATCAGCATATGAAAATATTGCGATATTTCAGTGTATTGATAGTTTTTCCCACCCCTATTTTTCAAAGTGACTTTTTGTTGTTTTTTTGCAAAGAAACAAAACAACAACAAAAACAAAACTGCTGTTTGCAATGACTGCTTATTTTTTTCAGCTTTAATATCGGTATCAATATTGGTTACGGTCACAAGAGTTTGGCATATCGGATATTGGCCAAAATCCCACTATCGCGCATCCCCAATTTTTACAATGGTGTCCCTAAATTGACAAAACACTGTGTGTGAAGTGAGAACTCTGAACGTTAAAACTGCTGTAGCAGCTTTGTTTAATGGGAGTTAGAGACTGTTTGGGATCAGTAGTCATAAAAGACATAAAAAGTAGTTCCTCATAGTCCAGTCATAGCTGCACCTGAGACCTCTGATACACTCACAGTTACATGAAACTGATCATGACGTTCCGATTTGATCTCATCGCATCGCAAACTTGGAAAGTTTGACGGAAAAAGCAGATTTTCACAATTTTATTTAAAGGTGATAAGTATAATTTTTCATCAATAAATAAATAATTAAATAAATAAACGAAATAATCCATGTTTGAATGGATAAGTGAATGAATGAATAAACAAATAAATAGAATTAATGGATAAATTAAATGAATGAATGAATGAATGATTGAATGGATAAATTGAATGAATGAATAAATTAAATGAATGAATAAATAAATGAATAAATTAAATGGATAAAATAATGAATAAATGAAATGACTAAATTGAACGAATGAATTAATAAATAAATTAAATTAAATAATGGATCTATGAATGAATGAATGAATTGAATGAATGCATGCATTAAATAAACTGAATGAATAAAATAATGAAAAAAATAAAAAAAAAAAATGACAAAATTAAATGAACAAATGAATAAATAAATGAATAAATTGAATCAATAAATAAATTTAGTGAACAGAATTATGAATTAATTAAATGAATGAATGAATGAATGAATGAATGAATGAATGAATGAATGAATGAATGAATAAATTGAATGAATGAATAAATAAATTAATGAATGAATGCATGCATAAAAAATTAAATGAAGAAAATAATGAATAAATGAAAAAATTAAATGACTAAATTAAATGAATGAATGAATGAATAAATGAATGAATGAATGAATGAATAAATTAATTGAATGAATGAATAAATAAATTAATGAATGAATGCATGCATAAAAAATTAAATGAAGAAAATAATGAATAAATGAAAAAATTAAATGACTAAATTAAATGAATGAATGAATGAATGAATGAATGAATGAATGAATGAATGAATGAATGAATGAATGAATGAATGAATAAATCATCCAGAGAACATCTGGAAGGGTCCAGGGGCCCAAATTCTATAGCATATAAAGGAATTTAAACTTGTGAGTTTACAAGTTAAAGGAATTAAACTTGTAACTTTAAAGGAGAAAACATTGGCAGATATTTGACTGTTTCATCAGTTAGATTTGTCCTTAAACGCATCAGGAAGCCTTTTGTTGGTGTAAATCAGTGGGATTATGAACAGGAATTATGAAATGATATCAAGCTGGCAGCTTAAACTGATCTGTGGCATCGTTTACAGCCTGTTCCATCAGGTTTAGTCAGAATAAAACTGATCTCTGTCGTCAAGTTAAACTTGAACACGACATCAGAGACATGTTTGCAGAACTGTTTGGGACGTGACAGCTATTGTTTAGAAATTTGTCTTAAAGAAAAAACAAGAACAACAACAGCAACAGTTTTTACTCCTAATCGTTTCTTATTTAACTGTTATAATAAAGTAATCTGAATTATTACTGCGGTATTGTTATGATAATCCTGCTTTGGCTACATAAATGAACCGGTTCAGTTTTCTATGAGTTTGATTTGGCTGAATTTCTGCTGTGTGACAAATTTGACACCATAGTTTTAGTTTTAGAATTCAGATTTTTAAAACATTAAATTATGATCATGTTAATAATAAATAACCGATTAAACAGAAAACTGAGGAACAAGAAATCTGAATAAATAAAAATTAACTTTTTCACATTTATATGTCTTAAAAATGTCATAAATGTTAAAATATTTCACAAAGACGTAAATCTGATTAATGTACATCTGAACAACCTGAACCTTTTTATTATTATCATGTTTTTGTTTTGCAGTTTGTGAGTTATTTCTTTAGGTGTTTCTTCTTCTTCAGATTTATTCTCTAGTTTAATCTGTTCATTTCAGCAATGAAACGTCTCCTGATTTTCTCTCTGACTCCGTGTTTTCGTGCAGAAGCAACAAAAGAGTTTTCTCTGCCTCCATCCGTGAGCAAGTTCACCATCCCAGACCTGAGTCCTGACGTGGACTACGATGTTCTGATCAGTGCCTACGCCGGACCCGAGGAGAGCCTCCCCGTCTCTCGCCAGATCACCAGTGAGTCCCCAGATTCCCAAATGTTCACCGTTTACCAGGATGTTCCTCTCGCAGTAACCCACCCTGGTCTAGCTGAGGACCACAGAGGTCTGGATCCAGTTTTCAGAAACAGCATTTTCCGGAACGCTGCTTCAGAGGTTGAGCTGAAAATAAAGTTCATTAAGTTTATCGTTCAGAAAAAATGCAAATGAGTTCAGCTAACTGGTAGCAAGGGTGTAACGATACATCGATTTACATCAATAAAACAGGAAACTGGGCTTGAGGAACGAAATAAAATGTAAAACTGATGTCAAGGAATTAATAAAATGGGAAACTGATGTCAGGGAACGGGATTAAACAAGAAACTGGTGCGAGGGAACAGGGTAAAGGGGGAAACTGATGTCAGGAAACAGGATAAAACGGGAAACTGACGACAGGGAACAGGAAACCACGGGAAACTGGTGTCAGGGACCGGGATAAAATGGGAAACTGATTTCAGGGAACGGGATAAAACAGGAAACTGATGTCAGGGAACAGGATAAAATGGAAAGCTGATGACCGAAACAGGATAAAATGGGAAACTGATTTCAGGGAACAGGTTAAAATGGGAAACTCATTTCAGGGAACAGGTTAAAATGGGAAACTGATTTCAGGAAACGTGGTGAAATGGGAAACTGATGTCAGGAAACAGGGTGAAATGGGAAATTGATGACAGTGAATAGGATAAAATGGGAAACTGATTCGGGGAATGGGATAAAATGGGAAACTGTGGTCAGGTAACGGGATAAAATGAAAAACTGATTTCAGGGAACGGGATATAAATGGGAAACTGATGTCAGGGAACAGAATAAAATGGGAAACTCATTCCAGGCAACCGGATAAAACAGGAAACTTATGTCAGGGAATGGGATAAAATGGGAATCTGATTTCAGAGAACAGGGTGAAATGAAAAACTGCTGACAGTGAATAGGATAAAATGGGAAACTGATTTCGGGGAATGGGATAAAATGGGAAACTGATGTCAGGGAACAGGATAAAATGGGAAACTGATGTTGAGGAATGGGGTAAAATGGGAAACTGATGTCAGGGAATGGCATTAAATGGGAAACTGATGTCAGGGAATGGCGTTAATGGGAAACTGATGTCAGGGAACAGGATAAAATGGGAAACTGATTCCAGGCAACCGGATAAAACAGGAAACTTATGTCAGGGAATGGGATAAAATGGGAATCTGATTTCAGGGAACAGGGTGAAATGAAAAACTGCTGACAGTGAATAGGATAAAATGGGAAACTGATTTCAGGGAATGGGATAAAATGGGAAACCGATGTCAGGGAACAGGATAAAATGGGAAACCGATGTCAGGGAACAGGATAAAATGGGAAACTGATGTCGAGGAATGGGGTAAAATGGGAAACTGATGTCAGGGAACTGTGTTAAATGGGAAACTGATGTCAGGGAATGGCGTTAATGGGAAACTGATGTCAGGGAACAGGATAAAATGGGAAACTGATTCCAGGCAACCGGATAAAACAGGAAACTTATGTCAGGGAATGGGATAAAATGGGAATCTGATTTCAGGGAACAGGGTGAAATGAAAAACTGCTGACAGTGAATAGGATAAAATGGGAAACTGATTTCAGGGAATGGGATAAAATGGGAAACCGATATCAGGGAACAGGATAAAATGGGAAACTGATGTCGAGGAATGGGGTAAAATGGGAAACTGATGTCAGGGAATGGGGTAAAATGGGAAACTGATGTCAGGGAACTGTGTTAAATGGGAAACTGATGTCAGGGAATGGCGTTAATGGGAAACTGATGTCAGGGAACAGGGTAAAATGGGAAATTGATGACAGTAAGCAGGATAAAATGGGAAACTGATTTCAGGAAACGGGAAAAAATGGGAAACTGATTTCAGGCAATGAGATAACATGGGAGACTGATATCAGGGAATGGGATAAAATTGAAAAATGATGTCAGGGAACAGGTTAAAATGGGAAACTGATGTCAGGGAACGGGATAAAATGTGAAACTGATGACAGTAAACAGGATAAATTGGAAAACTGATGTCAGGAAATGGGATAAAATGGGAAACTGATTTCAGGGAACGGGGTGACATGGGAAACTGATGACAGTGAACAGGATAAAATTGGGAACTGATTTCGGGGAATGGGATAAAATGGGAAACTGATGTCAGGGAATGGGATAAAATGGGAAACTGATATCAGTAAACAGGATAAAATGGGAAACTGATTTCAGGGAATGGGATAAAATGGGAAACTGATATCAGTAAACAGGATAAAATGGGAAACTGATTTCAGGGAATGGGATAAAATGGGAAACTGATATCAGTAAACAGGATAAAGTGGGAAACTGATTTTAGGTAACGGGGTGAAATTGGAAACTGATGTCTGGGAACAGGGTGAAATTGGAAACTGATGTCTGGGAACAGGGTGAAATTGATAACAGTGAATATGATAAAATGGGAAACTGATTTCAGGGAACTGGATTAAATGGGAAACTGATTACAGGGAACAGGGTAAAATTGGATACTGATGTCAGGGAACGGCCTTAAATGGGAAACTGGTGTCGGAACGGGATAAAATGGGAAACTGATGTCAGGGATAGGGGTAAAACAGGATACCGAGCCGTTACATGACAGAAGTTTGGTTTGGATTCTGATGATCTTTGAGGAACTCTGGAGATTCCCAGAAAGTCTGCCAGTAGCTTCAACATAACCTTTAAGTTTTCTCTCTGACGGCTCATTTTTCTCTGAGTTGGTTTAAAAGAGGAAACATCGATTTGAGCAGATTTATGGACACAAACAACCTGATTGGTCCAGATTTACAGGTCTGCTGTATCATCTGAGGCCTCTTTGGCTTTTCTAATCACTTCTCTGATTTCTTGTTTTCAGTCGAGTCCAGCGGGAGCTCGAGAGGCGGCAAGAAGCCCGACCCCTCCGACTCAGTCAGTAAGTGCTCAGTAACTCATCATTAATCTTCATGTGAAACTTCTGCCCAGATAATGAAGTAGAAACTTTCTTGTTCACACGTTTTGTGCTGGGTGGTGTCCGTCAGCGCAGCGAGGCTCCAACAACACCCTCATTATCCTGTAATCACCAGTAGGCCTCTATAAATCCCTCCAGTATTGGATCATCGCTTTGCTTTTGCCTGCCAGTTGTACCAGTGAGGAAGGAGCCACACATGCTCAGTATGGGGTTGTTGGGGGGGCTGCTGTACAAGCTAGGGCCCTGAAGTGGAAACCATTACAGATGCTGGTTTACAAGAGCCCTGCTGCTGCCCCCTCACTCTCACATGACCAACTCCAGCTGAGTTTTCCTGTTTTTCATGAGAAAAAAAAGTCAGGAAACTCCCAGAAAGCCAGGGGGAGGGGGAGGGTTCTGGACCTCAACCTGCAGGGCATGGCCCCCCAGTCCCATCCAGATCTGGACACTTTAGAGGAGTTCTGAAGGAAAATCCAGGAATCAGGAGCTTAAACATTCATTCAACGAAACCAGCTGCAGAATCCTGAATGTGACATTCACCCAGCAATCAGATCCAGGTGGAGTCCCTGTAGGTCTCTGCCGCTGTATGCAGAGACCAGAGCTGAAGCACAGCACAGAGGGAGGGGGCAGGGCCTTGCCTAACTTCTTTGAAAGACAAAGTTCTGGTGGAGATGTGGGACTGATAATTAGGGGTGGGGAAAAATATTGATACACTGAAATATCGCAAGATTTTCATGCAGATATCATATTGATATTTAAAAACACAGTATTGATCTATTTTATTTACAAAATCTCGCGAGTTTTCAAGAAAACCTGTGAGATTTCATAAGAGAGCAATGAAATCTCGTGATATTTGGTAAGTAGATCAATATTGCGTTTTTTAATATCAATATGAAATCCGCATATGAAAATATCGTGATTTTTCAGTTTATCTATATTTTTTCCCAGCCTTACTGATTATTTCAGTCTGGACCAGTGAGGCTGAATGTCGACGGTCATTTCCATGTCTGACCTTTTACTTGGCCCGTTTTAGTTTATTTAGCTTAGCTTGTTGTTTACTCTTATTTACTTAGTTCTCATTGGCCAGGCTGGAGCTGGATACTTTAACAATATCGTTTCCCCACTAATGAAGCTGCTTCTTTTACCCAGAATGCCCTGCCAGTGCCGTTGCTGACGTGCTTTTTCTGGTGGATGGCTCAACAAGCGTTGGCAGGACAAACTTCAAGTACATCCGCAACTTTATGTCGGCGACCGCTGGAGCCTTTCAGATTGGTGAGGACAGGACGCGTGTGGGCGTGGTCCAGTATGGCGACGCCCCCCAAATGGAGTTTAGCCTGAAGGAGCACCCGACCCGGCCGGCAGTGCTGAAGGCCATCGGCTCGCTGCCGTTCAGGGGAGGCAGCAGGAGGACAGGTTGGTTCCCATGACGTCTGCTTAATGTTGCTGGGAAATGTCACAATACAGAACGTCCCTACGTTATAGGATGTTTCTACGTTATAGGACTTTACGTCAAAATATAGAAAGTTCCTACATTATAGGGCATTTTGTTACAATACAGAACATCCCTACGTTGTAGAACACTTCGTTACAAGACAGAATGCCTCTAGGTTATAGGACGTTTCTACATTATAGTACGTTACGTTACATTACAGAACGTACCTACGTTATAGGACATTTCTACGTTATAGGACATTACGTTACAATACAGAACATTCCTACGTTATAGGACATTACGTTACATTACAGAATGTCCCTACGATAAAGGACGTCTCTACATTATAGGACATTACGTTACAAAACAGAACATACCTACTATATAAAAAGGTTACGCTACATTACAGAATGTCCCTACGATAAAGGACGTCTCTACATTATAGGACATTACGTTACAAAACAGAACATACCTACTATACAAAAAGGTTACGCTACATTACAGAATGTCCCTACGATATAGGACGTCTCGACATTATAGGATGTTACATTACAATACAGAACATCCCTACGTTATAAGACGTCTCTACATTATAGGATGTTATGTTACTTTACAGAACGTTCCTACATTATAGGACGTTCTTTACAATACAGAACATGCCTATGTTATAGGACGTCTCTGCATTATAGGACGTTATGTTACAATACAAAATGTCCCTACGTTATAGGACGTCTCTGCATTATAGGACGTTACATTACTAATCAGAACGTCCCTATGTTACAGGACGTCTATACATTATAGGACGTTACATTACAATACAGAATGTCCCTACGTTATAGGACGTCTCTGCATTAAAGGACGTTACATTACTAATCAGAAAGTCCCTAGGATATAGGACGTCTCTACATTATAGGACGTTCTTTACAATACAGAACGTGCCTATGTTATAGGACGTCTCTGCATTATAGGACGTTATGTTACAATACAAAATGTCCCTACGTTATAGGACGTCTCTGCATTATAGGACGTTACATTACTAATCAGAACGTCCCTACGTTATAGGACGTCTCTACATTATAGGACGTTACGTTACAATAACACGGCGGCTGTGGCTCAGGTGGTAGAGCAGGTCAGCCAATGATAGAAGGATCGGCAGTTTGAATCAAGATCCCCCAGCCATGAGTCGTTGTGTCCTTGGGCAAGAGACTTAACCCTCCTTGCCTCCAGTGGGGGCACTGCTGGTGTATGAATGTGTGTGAATGGTTCCGGTGGTGGTCGGAGGGGCCGTGGGCACAAAATGGCAGCCACGCTTCCTTCAGTCTGTCCCAGGGCAGCTGTGGCTACATATGTAGTTTACCATCACCACGTACGACTGAGGAGTGAAAGAATAATGGACCTACTGTAAAGCGCTTTGAGTGCCTTGAAAAGCGCTATATAAATCTAATCCATTATTATTATTATTTATTAATACAGAACGTCCCTACATTATAGGACGTTACGTTACAATACAGAACGTCGCTACTTTATAGGACTTTACGTTACATGACAGAATGTCTCTACGATATAGGACGTCTCTATATTATAGGATGTTACGTTACAATACAGAACATCCCTACGTTATAGGACTTCTCTACATTATAGGACGTTACGTAACAATACAGAATGCCTCTACGATATAGGATGCCTCTACATTATAGGACATTACGTTAGAATACAGAACGTCCCTACATTATAGAACGTTCATTACAATACAGAACGTCCACACATTATAGGACGTTACGTTACATTACAGAATGTCTCTACGATATAGGACGTCTCTACATTATAGGACGTTACATTACAATACAGAACGTCCCTACGTTATAGGACCTCTGTACATTATAGGACGTTATGTTACAATACAGAATGTCCCTACGATATAGGACGTTACGTTACATTACAGAACATCCATACAATATGGGCGCCTCTATATTATAGGACGTTTTGTTACAATACACAAGGTCCCTACGTTATAGGACGTCTCTACATTATAGGACGTTATGTTACATTACAGAACGTCCTTACAATATAGGACATCCTTACGTTATAAGACGTTATGTTACAAAACATTTCTACATCACAGAACATTTCTATGTTGCAGAACGTTTTTAGGTTATGGAACATTTCTACTCTACAGATCGTTTCTATGTTACAGAACGTCCCTACGTTATAGGACGTTACGTTTCAGAACATTTCTTCATCACAGAACGTTTCTTCATTATAGAACTTCCCTACAATATAGGACGTCCCTACGTTACAGGAGATCACGTTACAATACAGAACGTCCCTACGTTATAGGACGTTACGTTACATCACAGAACGTTTCTTCGTTACAGGATGTTACGTTACATTACAGAATGTCCCTATGTTATAAGATGTTACGTTACATTACAGAACCTCCCTACGTCATAGGATGTTTCGTTGCATCACAGAACGTCCTTACAATATAGGACTTCCCTATGTTATAAGACATGACGTTACAGAACCTTTCTACATCACAGAACGTTTCTTCTTTACAGGATGTTACGTTACATTACAGAACGTCCCTACGTTATAGGACGTTACGTTACATTACAGAATGTCCTTACAATATAGGAAGTCACTATATTGTAAGACATGACGTTAAAGAACATTTCTACATCACAGAACGTTTCTTTGTTACAGGATGTTACGTTACATTACAGAACGTCCCTACATTACAGGATGTTACGTTACATTACAGAACGTCCCTACGTTATAGGACGCTACGTTACATTACAGAATGTCCTTACAATATAGGAAGTCCCTATATTGTAAGACATGACGTTAAAGAACATTTCTACATTACAGAACGTTTCTTCGTTACAGGATGTTACGTTACATTACAGAACGTCCCTACGTTATAAGACGTTACGTTACATTACAGAACGTCCCTACATTACAGGATGTTACGTTACATTACGGAACATCCCTACGTTATAGGACGTTACGTTACATTACAGAACGTCCCAATGATATAGGACATTTCTACATTATAGGACGTTATGTTACAGAACATTTCTACATCACAGAACGTTTCTACGTTACAGAACATTTCTACGTTTCCAGAACGTTTCTAGGTTATAGAATGTTTGTACATGACAGAACATTTCTACATCACAGAATGTTTCTTTGTTACAGGATGTTACGTTACATTACAGAACGTCCCTACATTACAGGACGTTACGTTACATTTCAGAACGTCCCTACATTACAGGACGTTACGTTACATTACAGAACGTCCTTACAATATAGGACGTTCC
>JALJCO010014505.1:0-82499 GCA_023101725.1 Atherinomorus stipes
CTAGTGTAGTGATCTCAAGCCCAAAGGTCTCCAACAAAAGGAAACTCACATCTAACCAAATATACTTTGGGACACATACTGATTGGTAAAGGCCACATTTGGATGTAAAACAGACATCACAAGGAGGAATTTTGCTCAGAGAAGGACCTTCTCTGAGGAATCACCCTGATTCTCAGTCCTGGAGTGCAACTCAGGAGAGGACCTGCATTTTCATAGAGCAAACAAGAGTCCAATTGGTGAACTTTGAACCTATCCTCCAATCTTGAAGATACTCCTTCAGTATTTACGACCTGCTATACATTGGTTATTTATTGCCAATTTTGTAATATGTTCTTAACATTCAAGAACTGTTTTTTATCAGGAAAGTAAGCTCATGTTAATCTCATGATGAAGACTTTTCTTTTGATATGCAACATGACATAGTTTGGTGATTAGAAACTACATGTTTCTTCCTTAAGTTCACATCATATGCATTCCAGGATTTGCTGCATAAAGGTGAAGAAAGAGACACTTTACCCAACTGCTGAAATCCACTTTTATGTTAGAAATGGACTTCCTCATATCAAATGATGTCTAACACGTATTTTCTTTGCAGGAATCCTAAATCATCAAGATTAATCCTGTTTTATCTGTTTAGCTGATTTGTTTATTCAATGTCTTCCTTTATTCATATAATTCAGATCTTTGCTTTATTTTATTTTATTGTGTTTATTTTATTTCATCATGTCTGAATATTTGATCCATTTTTACACATGCCTCACTTAGAATTCACAGATGCTTATAACCATTAAGCTCAACTGATAATCAAATGATCATTCGAGACGTGTCTGACTATTGGATGAAACCTGACTCTGTCAGCTTCCCATTGGCTGACAAGCTGCAAGCCACATTCCACTGCCAAGGCAGAACCATGAAGCTCTGAACAGAGAGAATCAGATCTGATCAGAACTGAAGAGAACTGATCTGGGAGAACTGGAAGGAGTAGAGACAGAACTGGAGAAACTTGGAACAATGGGGAAAGAATGAGACGACATCTGCTCTGAACTCAGCAGAGTGTCACAGGACAGACTGTGGGCCCTCCCTGCTATTGTTTCTAAATGAAACCACATCTAAAGTGGATTATAGTCTTATTGCTGAGTTTGCGTCCAAGAAAGCAAAGAAAGTGGCTCAGACATGATCAGATTCTGGACAATTTATGCGTCCAGAATTCATGAGTTCACCATTTGTCAAAAAGCAAAGATGTGTAGTTGTATGAACCTACGTGAACGCCAATTATGAATAAAAAGGTCTTACTCTGCTTGTTTAAATGGCAAGATAGAGAAAAATAACGTTACTGAGCTGACTTGATGTAAAGACACCCATTTGTGGCAGATAATGCCTTATTTAGAGTCTGCGTGCGGTTGCCCGCATCACTTACATTATATTGGACATAGGCTGATTTCAAGTAGATCTAAATATCTCCTGAAGGAATTCAAGTTACACCAAACTGTCTGGGTGAGTAAATGAACATATTTCATGCTAGAAAATAGGTTCAGGTTGAAAAAAAAACTTTCCCTTTAAAAATGGAATTCATTATATTATATATATATATTATTAATGTGAAATATCACGTACCGAGCAACAACTTGTGTAAAAAGTTTTTTCAGGTTAAAAAGGAATATTTTTGTCAGGGAAAATGCTCCAACGCAGCCACTAAAGCTGGGGACGCTGCGCACTTCACCCACCAAGGGGCAAACTCTGCTGGAGAACAGTGAGCCCGCTTCCGCATTGCACAAAAATGGTCATTCTCTCTTCATCCACTAGGGACTGGCTCCAAAACAGATGTGTACAGAATCCCCGTAGACTCCCATTTTACAGCAGAAATTAACATGTTTACAGCAGAAATAAACATGTTTACAGCCTGGCTCAAAACATCGTTTTAGGTTTATAGGTCAAGTTTACCTTCATGTCAACTGTGAGGGGGGTGAATTTTTTTTAAAAAACTCGTGCGTTTAGATGTTACATAATCTTGAAATTACACATAATTAGGGGCGTATCCTTTTGATTGACACGCGCCAGACCGGATGCTGGCCTGCGGCCATCCCTTAGTTCTCTGTTTGCTCTCGGTAAGGTCTCAGTCTGCAGCAGAGTAGCAAAATGGTGATTTTTAGCAGCTAACAGCAGCTCCAAACATGTCTTACCTTAGTCCCGCCGCTCAGGAGGCTAATCTTCATTATTTTCTGCTAGTTTCAAGTTAGCTCAGCTAACTTGGGGGTGACGTCACACCCGACCAACTTGCATTCCAGTTCACTGGTTGGAAAACCAGTTAGCCGCCTAGCAAAACAACGTGTTTGCTAAGGATATTGTTATTAGCCATTGATGGCACAGCTGGCGTTGTAGTTCACATATACCACATGAAAAATGTGAATTATACTACAGCAGCAACAAAATATTCGTAAGAAGTGTAAATAAATGTAACATTACAGGCTTCTAAAACTGCTAACACAGGACACGGCCATCTTTAAATGTGAACTCGGAGCTGCGAGGATTGTCCGACTTTCCAAGTGGGAAATCAAACTTGGGGGGGGGGGGGGGCGTTCCAGTTGAAACTCCCACTTGGAACTGGGAATTTCCGACTTCTGAGTTCAAATGTAACGCAGCATTAGCCCAGAGTACGTTGGCTGTCAATCATTCGCCCCGAGGCCACGCTTGCCCATTTTAGTATTATTTAGTATTATAGTTTTATAGTGACGACACATGGCAAGATGACAACGGTGGGAAACGCCCACCTGGCTTCACTTTCCCCTATTATTTTCTACAGTCTTCGGGTTCCACTGAACACAGTAAGCACTGTGGGGCGCCTCCAATGAGCTTTCCGACTGCTCCATATTCCTACAGGAGCGACTCAGAGTGGAGCATTTGCCATGGTGGCTTCAGTTCCCCCCAATCACATGAAGACTGCAACACTGTGAAACATTATGTAATTGCACTGCAGTTTCTGTAGTGTGAGAACTTAACTTATCAGTGGTATTGACACTTTCCCCCGTCTTTTTGGTAAAGCATTTATGCTATGTGATTTTTTCATTTTTCAAAATACTAAAAGAGGGTGAAAATAGAGATGCACATGGGAGACTTGCTTTATGCCTGAACACACTCAGTGTTACTCTAAAGGGTAAAGAATTGTCCGTTTTTGCTTACTTCAGGGAACCCTAACTGTCTTTTTTGCGACCCCCCTGAGGGTCTCGACCCTCAGTTTAGAAACCGTTCTCCACAAATGGGGTGGAGGCAGGAGGTGTTTGGTTATTTTGATCGTGAGCATGGACAGAGAGGACCACCATAACAAGGCCTAGTCTGTTGGAGTTCTTCGCCGGTATTTTTTGTTGAAATGACCGCTGTTATGACCGGAATGCGGCCGCTTTCTCTGTGACTCCAGCCCGGCGGCGGCGGCGGCGGCTGACCGGGAATGAAGTGCCTGAAGCAGCGGAAAACGGGATGCGGATGTCCAGGCAGATAAAAACATGAAAACGTCTTTCTTTTTCATTTTCTTTTAACTAAGCTTCGCAACATTACGGCGGAGTGAAGAAGACAGGGAAGGGAAAAGGGTCGGAGAATGGCGTAAAACTCTTGCGCTGAGCGCAGGTTGGACCATCGAGAGGTAACGGGGCTGTGGCCGGGCTTTGAAGCCGAACATCTCGCTTGGAAACCGAGGAAGAATCGATGTTGCCCGGGCCCGGAGGAGATCCGCCATTTATGAATTTTTGAGCGACTTATTCGTGGCTTCTTGGCATGCTGAAGGTTTTTTAAGCCAGATCTGAATCGAAGGTGAGATGCATCCATGTGTTTGTTTTATTTAAACTGGGAGTTGCTTGTATCTAGAGCTGATTGGTTTATTGTTGATTATTTTCTATTTAAAACCAGCATGTAATTATTGTCACTGCAAGTATTTATTCTTTTTTATGATGGCTACTCTTTAGATATTCATATGTCTAAATACAAATTGGATTAGCCTGATTGCAACTGATTACAAATCTGATTAGGTTGGTACTGTGAGCTGATGAAGTCATACTTCGAGATGCTGCGTTTGTGGCAGCTCTGACATATAATGAGGGGGAAAGAAAGTGAATCTTGGAGCAGCATGCATGTGGGAAGAGTTAAGAAAGGGACACGCAAGATTATCTTTGTGCTCCACACAGTTAACGAATGGGGATTTATATGACTGACTAATAGGCTTTTTCTTAATTTTGCAACCCTGAAAACAATGAAAAAACCGATCCAGCTGTCTCGTCGCATTGCATTATGTGAACTGAGTGTTTATTTTTATCCCAATGTGTCAGAGCTGGGTGGTTTCTACCCTTCGATCAGGCTCTGGGTTGTTGCCCAACTTATCCTGCCGCTGATCAGCTGTTACTTCAAATTCTACCCAAATCCGAAATACCAACTACTAGATGTAAAAACAATTAGCCCGAAGCCCGGATAGACACGAACCTGTATAAAATCTGTGCTCATTTTTGGAAAAAAATCTAACAAGTCAGACGCAACTCTTTGATGGACTCGCTGAAGCGGCGGCAGGATACATATGGAAGCAGAACGGACGTTGTTCTGCGGCTGAGAAAAAAGCGATAATAATAACAATTGATGGAAAGTTATCTGATGTAAATAGTTATTACATGGTTATTATATTAAAATGTCACTTAAAATTTCATAAACAAAGGCATGAAGAGGCATACAACATGTTAATTAACAATTTCCAACTATATTCACTATAATACTAAATGAAAGAGGCACCTGCTCGACTGAGCTCAGTAGGAAATGACGGTGATACACTTCGACAACAGTTGTTGCCAGTGGGACAACATGAGTTAAATACAGTAAAATAACAGTTTTGTTTGTTCATTTGTTTAATCTTGACTGCATTAACTATAAATTCAGTTAAGTTTAGCCCAGCTTTATTTGCATTTACACACTATTCCCAGCTAAGTCAAGGGACTTAAAAAAAAATACAGCGAATATTAAATCAAACTGTAATTTTAAAAAGTAAATTTAAACTTAAAATCCTTTATTTTTCCATGAAAACTTGTTGTAGTCGTTTTTGTTTGTTTGAATGTTTTTTTTTAGAATGATTAATTCACAGCCATTCCTTGTTCCTGAGGGCAATGGTTGCTGAGAGGAATGATCTCTATACAGTCGTCCTCAAAATTATTCATACCCTCCAATTAAAGGAAAGGTTAAGTTCACAATAGTAATTCAAATGACAAGAAACTAAAAAAGCAATTTATAAAAATTAACAAAATTATAATTGTGTGAAATAGATTGTTGTTTTTGAATTGTAGTTGAAAAGAATAATAGAAAATAAAAAAAAAACCCTGTCCCAGACAAGTAAGAGCAAATTAGAGCATTTGTTCATGAACAGTGGGTCAAAATACCTGAAGTCTGCATGGTCTCAAAGTGTTGCTCAACAAAGGTTTAGTTTAGGAGCCCTGCCATGCTTGTTTACTTTTTATGTCTTTGTTTGTTTTAATATTTCTATTGAGCCTCAGTTCAAAATCAGTTACATGACTTTTATTAAATTTATATGTATCGTTCAATTTCAACTTAATTTACTGACAGATTACTTTCTTCCTTACTTATTGGGAGGGTATGAATAACTTTGAAGATGACTGTGCATTTCTGTCCTGCAGTGGACTTGAAGAAGCCTCTGTCTGAACATATTGTTTACTCGCTGTGCTGTGTAGTGTGAAGTAGTATCCATTATATTAAGCAGCTTTTGTAGCATTCCTTTGCTTTGCTTACCCCTGTTTCTCCAAAAATCCTCCTAAACCTCAGGAACTTTTTTCCTCATGCTACAGTATGTCCTATTAAATTCGGTTTATGATCCACAATTTGTCCAATTTGTAATATCTGTGTTAAGCCAATTTACTGAAGAATAATTAGGCTGGAGTAGGAAACCAATGGTTTGCATCAAATCTGCCTCTTAGTCCTCCATCCTGAGTTGCACTAGGTGACAGTATGAGGAAATGCTCCTTTTAACAGGAAAGAAGACCTATAGCAGAACCAGGAGAGATGACCATCTGCCTGGACCGGTCGTTCATAAATGAACAACTAATAGTGGTGACAAAACTCCAACTTTACTCTAAAGAAAAGAAATTTCAGGGTTAAGAAGAGGTATATTGCAAGAACAATATTTTCATGAGCGTTTTTTAAACAAATGCCAAATAAGTTTATTAATATCAATCTCTATTCTCTATAAACTGCTTGTTAATTACAGAAGCATTTAATACTTTTAATTAAAGTAATAATTTTTGGTTTACTTAGGTGATATATCAGTATCACTTTCAGGGAGCTTTGTGCATATTGACTCTGCAATTGATTCTGCAAACATAGTGAAAGGCCGCTGTCTTTTCCAACATGTGTAAATTTCCTTAATTATATTGTCATCTTAAATTTTACGAGAAAATCTTAATCTTTAAATGTGGACAGACCTGCTGTTGTTCATCTTAGCAGGGATGCAATAAAACAACCAGAGATGGGAGAAAATCTATAAAGTGATGTCATAGTAAATGCTGTGCAGCTGAGCATCATTTATACTTTAATTGAAATTGATTACATGTTATCCTGGTTTTAGAATTAACAGCTACCATGTTGGGTTTTAAACAAAAACAGCAAAGTAAAAACCTTAAGTGAACTTTTATTTGTAATTAAAACAGGATTTATTCAGCCTGGACTCATTTAGATAGCAAAAATAAAGATTTTTAATTTTATTAACACACAAACAAACCTAAAACTATGAATAAGTTGCCTAATTCTGAGCATTTTAAACAATGCTTTTTAGAAAATGACTTGGGTTAACATGCAGGCTACATTATTGATTATGGTTGGTAAGAGGAGAATGGGCAGACTGGTTGGAGACATTCACAAGGAAGCAGTTACTTAAATAACTACTGGTTCCAGGTATGCGGAACACCATCTCTAACACGTGCAACCTTGAAGCAGATGACATCACCGGGTGCCGTTCATGTCAGCTAAGAACAGGAAACTGAGGCTACAATTCACAGACTCACCAGAACTGGACAATAGCAGATGGAGAAACGTTGCTGGTCTGATGAGTCTCTAATTCAGCTCCACATTCAGATGCTAGGATCAGAATATGGTGGAAACGCCATGAAAACATGGATCCATCCTGTCTTGGATCAGTGGCTAAAGCTAATGGTGAGGGGGATATTTTCTTGGCCCACTTTGGGCCCCTCAGTAGTGAACATGATCTAAACACCACAGCCTACCTGAGTGTTACTGCTGACCATATTGTTGCTACGTGGATCTGAAAATGTAGACGGGGAGAGTGTTTTATAATGTCAAACTGGGCCTTTTGGATATTTGTGTGTGTGTGGTGTGTGTGGGTGTGTGTGTGTGTGTGTGTATAAAACCATTCTTTTCCAAGGCATAGCCAAGCCACATAACTTGCAAATATTCTTTGACCAGTCATAACCCATAGGGATGCACAATATTGGAATACTGGCGGATATCCAATATGCCAATATTTTAAAACTCATGAGGTCGATGACTGATAACGATATCGATACTATTATTACAGATGAAAAAATAAACAGTCATTGCAAATAGCAGTTTTGTTATCTGTTTACAACACTTTAAAAAATAGGGGTGGGAAAAATATAGATACACTAAAATATTGCAATATTTGCATATGCCGATATCAAATCGATATTTAAAAACGCGGCATCGATCTATTTTAGTTACCAAGTCTCGCAAGATTTCATTGTTCTGTTACAAAATCTCACAATATTTTGTGAATTCCCGTGAGATTTTGTAGCAGAACGATGAAATATCACGAGATTTCGTTGGTACCGCATTTTTGAATGTCAATGTGATATCAGCATATTAAAATATCGTGAAATTTTTGTGAATTCTCGTGAGATTTCATAACAGAACAATGAAATATGGTGAGATTTTATTAGTAAAATAGATCGATTCTGCATTTTTAAATGTCAGTGTGATATCAGCATATGAAAATATCGCAATATTTCAGTGTATCAATATTTTTTCCCACCCCTAGCCTTTAGAAGTTTTAAAGTCTGTAAAAAATAAGTGTTTGAAGAAGTAGTTTTAGTTTTTTTAGACTTAAGAAACAGCAGGCTGATTAGTTAAATATGGGTGAGGTGCCCAATGTTCGATACTCAGTTTTAAGGCCGATATAGGCCAATTTAGTCGTGCATCCCTTATAACCCATATGCCATGACCTGCTTGATGTCACCCATAATTAAAACTTTGGGTTTTCTTTTCTTTAGCCAACTTATCTGACACAGAGATTGTGTGGGAGCCGTCATGTCATGACAGAAAGAAAAAGAAAGACTACAATGCCGCGCTGAATAAAGCCACCCTGACATAATACATGTTACAGGACGGGCTTTCATCAGGCTGGTGGCGCACTCAAAAATGTCTGTAGACAATGGGCTGAATATCTATCTGTCACATTAGATCGGCCTCCTCATCAGTGCAAAAGTGGAAGCAAAAGAATGCACTGAAGTGCAAATGCAAGAAAAAAAGAAAAAGCAGCCCAGAGGAATGTGATGGTTGTGTTGGGAACAGGAAGCTGTTGCCAATGAAAGAACCTCCACATTGTTGTCCAATCACGCCACAGCTATTTCAGGACTGAGTGTGTGGGGGCGGTGGTCCTGTCGAGGAAGTCTAAAAAAGAAAAAATAAACAAGTAAGTAAATAAATAGGTAAACAAGGCACCCTTTACCCAAACCAACTATATATGACGTTACATATGAACACACATGAACCTGTATGTCAGTATAAAAGCAATTAATGCCACAGTTTGAGTTTGTTTTACGGACTAAATACAAATTAAAGAGAAAAAGTAATACTCAGAGCCTTAATAAAGACAGTTGGGCTTCTTTTTCTTGGTTTTTGAAGATGTTTCACCTCTCATCCAAAAGTCGTCTTCAGTTCTGAACTTACATTAGTAAGCAACTTCTGCAGTTACAGCTTGCTTTTTGTTCTGGACTTTAGGATTGAAGATCCTGTCACCTGCTTCAGGGAGTCCAATGTCATCTGTACAAAACAGGCAACACTATAAGGATCATTTACTTTGTTCCCTCAGAGATTTCAACACAATTCAGCCTTTGTTATTTGAGGAGTTCCAGAAAACAAGTAGATCTCTCCTCAAATGCCTGGATTATTGTCTACCTACCTAACAAACAGATTGTAGTTTGTGAAACTGAAGAGTTTTGTGTCTGAGATGGTGGTTGGGAGCACCCCAAGGCTCTATACTCTCACCATATCTTTTCACACTGTACACCTCAGACTTCCAATACAGCTCTGAGTTACAGGGCCGGGCATATCGATACCCTGGAGTTGATACTTCGAAACCAGCCAGACAAAATTTTGGAATGGATACTTTTTTGAGTATTGCAATACCACTGTACAAATACAAAACATGCAATTTGTTTCCACTTCTGAGAGTTTTGGGCAATGCAATGATGTGAAAGCAGCCAGATTCTAGCTTCTGTGTCACATGATGGTGGTAATCCTATCAGATGTCATGATGATGCTGCTACTGTTAATGATGATAATGTTTTGGTATTTTTCAGTGCTTCAATGCAGGTTATTGCACATTATGTTTTAATAAATTTTAAATATTACAATACATTTTAGATTTGAATATTTTTCACTGAATACATTTTAATAATCTTAACCTGTACTTAAATTATTTGATAACTGAAAGTAGTTTTTAATCTAATTTTTGTTTAATCTACTCATCAATGTAATTAATTATTGTTTTCAAAGCATTTCTTTCCAATATTTCTGTTCTCAAGTTTTACTTCTATCTAATATTACCCTTGCATTCAAAATATTAATGCAAACTCTACAATCATGTGATTTTGTTGTAAGGGATGAAAAGTTTTGGTATCATTGTTGGTACTTCAACTTCAACTTCAATTTATTATCAAGTGGGCCGCACGTGACGTATGGCACAGATGACATAACATCTCTCTTGACCCATGGTGCATTCAATAAAATACAATAAACTATAAGATAAAAACGCAAAAATATAAAGATATAAAAAAGATATTAGAATAAGAATAAGACTCCGCCTAGTGGCAATAGTGCAATAATGCATATGGCAGAGTAAACTGAGTAGCGGTCCTGATGGATGCGATAGTGCAATGTTCTGCAATGTTGAACTGGTACCATGGTGATGATAAAGTGAAGTGTGCAGTCCTGATGAGAAAGTACTATAAATTACTGGTATCGTATCGACAGGAAAAATTCTGGTATTGCCCATCCCTACTGTGAGTCCTGTCACCTGCAGAAATACTCTGATTACTCTGCATTTGTGAAGTGAATGAGTGTGGGATTAGAAGAGGTAGAGTTGCTACAGGACTGAGGATGCCTGGGTGTTCACCTGGACAACAGACCGCACTGGAAATGCAACACAGACGCCGTCTTTAAGACGGGACACCTTGAGGAAGCTGAGATCCTTCAGCATTTACAGCTATATGTTCCATATCAGTCTGATGGAGGGTTTGATCTGCTTTGCATCCATCTGTTGGGGCAGCAGCATCAGAGCCAGACACTTAAAGAAACTGAACAAACAGCAAAGAAAGCTAACTCTGTGTTAAGGACTGATCAGGCGCCTTGGCTCAGGGGCTGATAATCCAGATTACAATATTGCACAAGCTGCCCAGCATAATAATGCATACCGTGTTATAATGGTGATGAAACAACAAATTATATGACTAAGACCATTTTGATTTATTCAAATTATTGCTTACTCAGAATATGACCTCATCCAGGTTGGTATAATCCCAGCATCCTGTTATCATGGCAGTGTTTTATCCAGAATAAACGGTTTGTAAACAGCCACTGGCAAAGTTTAAAATCAAATTACAGGTGCGGCAAAATTCAGGAGTATATTTCTTTTTGTGTATAAAGCTCTAAGGTGGAGCCTCCCCCTCCCCCGGGCTCAAAGACACACCTAATTTAAATTCCATTCCCAGAAAAACTAGTATTAGATGATACTTGGACAGCTGGGTGGAAACGGAGCCACAGATCCAGCTGTGTGTGATTGAAGCTGTGTGTTAATGCTGCGGATTAGAGCAGACACTCTGATAACATTAAACTCCCTCCCCATTCTCTATTTTAATCCTGCTGCTGGGTCAAAGACATTTACTTCCCTGAGAGCTTCACATGCATTTGTGTGTGATTCTTATTAGTTGTCTAAAGACAACAGGCAACACTGTGATTGTGTGCATCAGGACTTTAATTAGTGCAGCTGTAGGGGAGGGCAGAATGCCAAGGATGGGAGCAAGTGCATAAAGAGTGGGTGAGTGGACTTTAATTTCTCATTAGTAAGCATCCAGATGTCATGTCAACCGCTGACCTCCATCTTGAGCATATATATATATATATATATATATATATATATATATATATTTATATATATTTTTTATTTATACAGTGAGCACGAAAAGTATTCTGATACCTTTAAACTTTTAACACTTTGCGTCATTGCAGCCATTTGCCAAAATCAAAAAGTTCATTTAATTTCTCATTAATGTACATTCAGCACCCCATCTTGACAAAAAGCCCCAGAAATGTAGAAATTTTTGCAAATTTATTAAAAAAGAAAAACTGAAATATCGCATAGTCAAAAGTATTCAGACCCTTTGCTCAGTACTGGGTAGAAGCATCTTTTTAGCATGTGCAGCCATGAGTCTTCTTGGGAATGATGATGCAACAAGTGTTTCACACCTGGATTTTTTTCTGCCGTTGTTCCTAGCAGATCCCTGCAGTTCTGTCAGGTTGGATGGTGAATGTTGGTGGGCAGCCATTTTCAGGTCTCGCCAGAGATGTTCAATTGGGTTTAAGTCAGGGTTCTGTCAAGAATGGTCCCAGAGTTGTTCTGAAGCCGCTCCTTTATTTTAGCTGTGTGTGAGGGTCGTTCTCTTGTTGGAAGGTGAACCTTCGGCACAGTCTGAGGTCCTGAGCACTCTGGAAGAAGTTTTCATCCAAGATCTCTTTACTTGGCTGCAGTCATCCTTCCCTCAACTGCAACCAGTCGTCCTGTCCCTGCAGCTGAAAAACACCCCCATAGCATGATGCTGCCACCACCATGTTTTACTGTTGGGATGGTATTGGGCAGGTGATGAGCAGTGACTGGTTTCTCCACACATGTCTCTTAGAATTAATTCCAAAAAGTTTAATCTTGGTCTCATCAGACCAGAGAATCTTATTTCTCACAGTCTGGGAGTCCTTTATGTGTTTTTGGCAAACTGTGTAGGCTTTCATATGTCTGCATTGAGGAGAGGCTTCCATTAGGCCACACTGCCATAAAGCCCCGACTGGTGGAGGCTGCATCTCTGGAGCTCAGCCACAGTGATCTTTGGCTTCTTCTTTATCTCTTTTACCAAGGCTCTTCTCCCATGATTGCTCAGTTTGGCTGGATGGCCGGGTCTAGGAAGAGTTCTGGTCGTCCCAATCTTCTTCCATTTAGGACTATGGAGGCCACCGTGCTCTTAGGAACCTTTAGTGCTGCAGAAATTCTTTTTTAACCTTGTCCAGATCTGTTTCTCGCCACAATTCTGTCTCTGAGCTCTTTGGACAGTTCCTTCCACCTCATGATTCTCATTTGCTCTGACATGCACTGTGAGCTGTAAGGTCTTATATAGACAGGTGTGTGCCTTTCCTAATCAAGTCCAGTCAGTTTTATTAAACACAGCTGGAATTCAATGAAGGAGTAGAACCATCTCAAGGAGGATCAGAAGAAATGGACAATCTGTGAGTTAAATATGAGTGTCACTGCAAAGGGTCTGAATACTTATGACCATGTAATGTTTCAGTTTTCTTTTTTAATAAATTTGCAAAAATCTCTACATTTCCTTTGTTTCTGTTAAGATGGGGTGCTGAGTGTACATTAATGAGAAATAAAATGAACTTTTTTTATTTTAGCAAATGGCTGCAATGAAACAAAGAGTAAAAAGTGTAAAGGGGTTTGAATACTTTCCGTAGCCACTCTATATACACACACACACACACACACACATATATATATATATATATATATATATATATATATATATTATTTTTTTTTTTTTTTTTTTTTTCTTTATACTGGTAAGATCCCAATGGGAAATTAAGTCTCTGCATTTTACCCATCTCTGCACTGAGTATCAGAGAGCAGTGGGCTGCTACTTAAAGCGCTGGGGAGCAGTTAGTGGGGTTAAGGACCTTGCTCAGGGGTCCACAGGGGTTCACCTAGGAGTCGTGTCGGGGACTCGGACCCGGGTCCTCCACGCCAAAGCCCACGACGCTGCCACTAGGCTACCCACTCCCCAAATATATATATAAATATATATATATATATTGAGGTTTGAAAGAGATATTAAAAACAAACACTGAAAAAATTAAACAAGTTAACAAGTATAATGGGATTCCAAAGCTAAAATTTTGTTGAGCAACACTTCAATCGCTGCAATCTCTCAAATGTTCAAAAAGACTTCTGCACTTCTTGGCAGGTATTTTGGTCCAGTGTTCAAGGGAAAGGTGCTCTTATGTATCTGGGACAGTTTTGTTTGTTTTTTTAAACTATTATTTCCAACCACAATTCAAAGGCAGCATTTTATATCACTATATTATCATTTTGTAATTTTATTTTCTTGTTATTTGAATTACTATTGTGAATCTAGCCTTTTCTCTAATTGGAGGGTATGAATAATTTTGAGGACAACTGTAGAGTATATATATAGATATTTTTTCCCCACAGGAAAAGTTTGACCTTTACCTTTTAAAAACATAGAATAGTACATCCAGACCCTCCTCTAAAAGTGACCTTTTGTCAGCCCATGCCCATCAATGACTTATCACCCCTCCACTATAAGATGTTTGGGTTTGGTTTTCACCAAACATATTGCTATTCACAGACTGAAACATCTCCACCCTAGTCTTATCTGTCCTAGAAATTTGTTCCCCAAGTCTTGTTGTTTGCAACCTGAAACCATGCTGCCAGTGTGGCTTTTAAAGAGAAGAGACTTCTACTTTGGAATCCTTCCAAACAGGCCATACTTGAGCAGCTGTTTTCTAATTGTACTGTTAATTGTGTTAAGAGACAACCTGAGTATGTTTTATGTGCAGCACTTTGGAGACGTGTTCCAATTTGGATATGCTTTCTAAATAAAGTGGATGGGATTGAAGAAACAGGATATTTTTGGAACTGATGATTCTCAAACCAAACATTTTTCTCACCAAGTAGATCAGTACACTCTGTAAATGTATGGCAGATCTCCAGTTCATATACACTGTAGGAACAAGTTGAGATGTAATGTTGAAGGAAATAAAGAATTTTATTTTGGAGTGTATAAGCAGAAATGGTCAGAGGAAGTCTTGCATAAGCCGAAGTTGAGAACTTGTATTTTGATAAAAGACCACTATGGTCCTGAGCCCTATGTCATGCTGAACTTGACTAGAGCTCTGAGATCAGTGTGTGCTCCGTTGAGGTCTGAAACTCTGCCTTTGCCTTTGGAAACGGCTCGGTACTACTTGGTCCCAGAGGAAGAACGCATATCTTGTCTGTGTCAGTTAAATGTTGTTGAAAATGAACGACATTTAGTATTTTATTGCCCTTTATATCATTAGTTGAGAAAGCAGTTATTCTGTAAATTGTCTGATAGACTCAACTATCTGTTTAATTATAAACCATTTTATTTGGCTCACTTGTTAAGTCCTTGGTCTCAACGTAAGAGGACACTCTTTGTTTGATCTACTGTATGTTGATGACTGCCTACTATTTGTTTTTGTGTCTTGCAAGCCCGTGTGGTGCATGACACAAAATAAGTGAATTTAAAAATATAAATACAAAATATATATAAAGACCAAACTGCAAAATAAGCAGCTAACATTTTCAGATATAATCAGATCAGATTTCTCCTCACACTGTAAAAGACACGGTAAAAAAAACTGGTGATATTCCAACAGCTAAGCAGCCAGAGAAATACAGTGAAATAACAGGGGGAAAAAAACTAATTGTAAAATTTTATGATAAATACAGTTTATAGCTTTACTTTTATATGGGATCTTTTGTTTTATCTACGCTTTTCAATGTTTTATGAAAAACATTCATGAGGACAAATAAATTCTTGATAAATATGGTCAAAAACTGTGAAAATACAAAAGAAATGTCTAAAAATGACAGAAGATTTCTATTAGCAATTAGCTATATGCACAACTCCACTACTTCATGAACTAAGCCAGCTCCTTTGTTTCCTGTTTTTCATTGTGTCTGGCCATTGTTGTCATAGTTACTGTGGTCAGGCACATCTGGATTAATCAATTTGTCCAGTAAAGACAGACCATTGAATTTATTAAGCAGTTTTATTTTGTCTAATTCTTGCTATTTATTTATTATTTTTTATTTGACTTATTTCAACACTACACCAGGCCTCCTGTGGAAGCTCTGGGATGTAGGAAGGGTCTACCGCAATGTTGCTCATTAAGAATCAAAAAGATAGATGCTTTCACTGCACGGGTTGAGGCAGGGTTGAATGACGTCATCGTGCCGGAAATGTCTGATCATGTCTTATCACGATATTAGAGTTTCTATCAGTGTTGTAAAAAAAACCCGTATTATCTCAAATGATACGATATTGCACACCTCTATCCACTCATCTTACTTATTCTCTCTCTCTTTCTCCTTTAGCCCTTCAACCTCCCCTCCCTCCTGTCCTCTGCGTCATAAAACTGCCCCGTCATCACCCCCCACCGCCCTGGACAGATGATTGGAAGGATTCTGGATCGCTTCTCTTCCTCATTTTATTCCAACCCCCACATCAATCTCACTCCCTTTTCATAAAGCATACATGGATGATTTAAAACTCTAGTGCCCTTGGACCAGCCATGGTTTGGCTACAAACTCTTGTGCGTTTGTGACAGTGGACAGGTGGGACACAGTGATAAGAAAGAGGAATCTGTATTGACATGTGCATTGGAAGCTTGTTATAAATGACAGATAGAGGACTGAAGTTCCAGCCACTGTTGTGCAACTCATGATCATCAGAAAGACAACAAGTGGAATCTGATATTCTGCTTTGCCCAAAGGAATGCCACCAAGACCAAAGAATTGCCAAGGAGATCATAATCCATACTTTAAATACCTTTTCAAAGATATTTGTTGCTTCATACATTGTAGTATCTGTACCATTGTCCCTCCATTCTCTCTCTTCGTTCTCTTTATCTTAACCTTTCCTAACCCCACTCATCTTGTTTTGCCCCATTCCTTAAAACTTCACCATTCATCTCTCTCTTGCAACCGCCATCCTACAAACTCGCTCCACCCATCCTCCACTTTCTCTCCTCCAAACCCCCACCTGCAGCTCTTTTCACCTCCACCTTTGATTTAACCATGGCAGCAGCTGCTACTGCTTCATCATCTTCCTCATCCCCATCACTCTCATCACCTCCCAATGGTCGTGCCCGGGAGCACCTACTGGCTGAGCATCGACACACCCCCCACACACGGCCATACACCATCGGGCCCGACAGCCTCAGCAGCCTGTCCGTGCAGGGTACAGGTGGAGCCTCCGTCTTGGCATCCTCCCCTTCCTCCTCACATACGCCTTCAGGGACCCAGGCTGAAGCAGCAGGCGTGGGGCTTCAGCGGGCCAATAGTGACACGGACCTGGTAACTTCTGAGAGCCGCTCATCACTGACAGCATCTACGTACCAGCTGACTCTTGGCCACAACCACCTGGTGATCTCATGGGACATAAAGGAGGAAGTGGATGCCACTGACTGGATCGGCCTGTACCACATTGGTGAGTCAGCTGTTGAGTGACAATGTTGTGTTGTGTTATTTAGACTTGATGGTTTGTGCAAGTGGTAGCCAAGAGGTGAAGGATTGCTATCCCATCTTGTAGTTTATGGTTGTTGAGCTACTCCACAGACTACATAAAAATGTGTTTTACAATGAGGCTTGGTGCTAAAACATCAAAGGCTCGATCTTCCCTGTATACCAGCCTTGGTTGGATTGGCTTCAAGGATAACTTTTGTTTTTTTTTCAACCTGGACCTTATTTCTAGGAGTTTATATGTGCATTTACTCACCGGTAAAATTTCTGCATCACTTTGACTCCTTAGGAAGATATTACGTTGAGTTGTCCTTTGGTGTACATACAGTATAATGGCGGAGACAGGGCAGCCTCTATATAAGGCATTATCTGCAGCAAAACTCCTTGGTTTTCCCCAAAACTTTAAGGAGAATGAACAAACAAACGAGTACTATTGTCCTGTGAGTCCAGATTTATCTTTCCTTTAGTTATCAGGGTGTTCTACACTTTTCGGGGCCGAGCGTTCACGATGCGCGCTTCCGTAGTACAGCTGAGAAAAGCAGCTCGCTACCCAGCAACAAAAAAACACACAATTTGCGAAACTCTGAACTCACAGGACAATAGTACTTGGTCATTCGTTCTTTCTTCTTAAAGCACCGATGAAATAAAGGAGTTTTGCTGCAGATAATGTCTTATAGAAAGGCTGCCCCATCTGCCATTATATAGATGTACGCCAAAGGGTGACTCAATGTATTATCTTCCAAAGGAGTCAAAGTGATTGCAGAAATTTTACCAGTGAGTAAATGCACGTATAAACTCCAGGCTGAAAAAAATAGTTATCCTTTAAAGCAACTGATTGGTAGGCCCGACTGATATAGATGCTACATTTGGTTGCAAGAGACCAGAGATATACACAGATGGTTGCTCACTAAGTTCCTTAAACACTTAGAAGCCACTTTTCTTGGTTCATCTTGCTAGTACCATGTTGGACCCCTTTTTGCCGTCAGAAATGCCTCAATTCTATACTGTAGGTTCAACAAGGTGTTGGAAACAAACATTCCTCTGACATTTTACTCCGTGTTGACATGATAGCATCACACAGTTGCTGCACATCCATGTTGAGAATCTCCCATTCCACCACATCCCAAAGCTGCTCTGTTGGATTGAGATCTGTCAGGTTCAAGAAAGCCATGGAGCATTATCCTGCAGGAGGTAGCCATCAGAAGATAGTACACTGTAGATATAATGGCATGGACATGGACAGCAACAATACTCAGGTAGTCTGTGGTGGTTAAACCATGCCATGTTGGTACTGAGGGGCCAAAGTGGGCTAAGAAATTATTTCCCACACTATTACACCACCAGCAGTCTGAACTGCTGCTCATCTCTTCTTCAGATCATCTCTGGAAACCCTACAGATGGTTGTGTGTGAAAATCCCAGTAAATACTCAGACCAACAACTATGTCATGTTTAAGGTCACCTAAATTCCTCTGTCTTCCTCGTTCTGATGCTCAGTTTGAACTTCAGCAAGTCGTCTTGCTACCATGTGATTGACTGAGTATCTATTTGTATTAACAAGTAGTTGGACCTGCTGCTGTGTGTCTGACATGTGAAGAAGAAACTGATATCAAGACAGAAAAAAAAAAAATCTAAAAATGCGTAGGGGGCTTCACCTCAATTAAAGTGATAAGAATCTAAAATTGAAACAACAAAGATCCAGGGACACGTTTGGAGGATACCCCCGGGGATGACTTGCTAGGTGGATGTTTCAGCAAACTGAAACCGAGTATTGGAGAAGAGGAAGAGGAGAAACCACTATAGAAGGATGGGGCCCTGTACTGCACGTACCACAGATTTAAGAAGTGGCTGATATTGAGTCATATCAGTGTCTAAAAAAGGCTGGTGTGAAAGATAGAAGAGGCACTAATCATGGAAACACAGAACAGATGTTGAACACTAGAGCAATTGAGGCCAGGATCTCTATACACACACACACACACACACACACACACACACACACAGAAAGCTATCATAGCTCCAACTTTCACTCCAATCTCTGACCATTACTGGTTCATAAAAAACAAAACCTCAGTTTGCACCTTCACTGTAACCTTTAACTCTAATCACACTGGGACAACTGATCCCAACGAGGTCAGTGATTATTCACCAAAAATCATGTCCTAAAAAAGATGACAAAAATATAACAAACATACAAACAACTCAGATATCCAACACACACAACCACACACGGAGACACAGTCCATTAGGAGATTAATGTGTCTGCAGTGGGGCTGATGTAACCTCTTTCACTGCATCATATCACCGTCAAGCGGTGACTTTTTTGAACATAGCAGCAGACAAAGAGGGCTGATATGAACAGAGATGAAGGTGAGAGGAAGATGATGAATGATTTAGAGAAGATGATGAATGATTTAGAAGAGCCGATCCAGAATCAATCTGACATAATGGTGTACTGTATTTCAGAAGCTTATGTTTCATTACAGGTTGGTCTATGTCTTTTGTTACCCACTTTTCCAAACTCAAAAGATTAAAATGGGGGAAAAAAACAAAACAAAAAAAGAATAAATAAATAGATAAATATTAGAATAGAATGAAAAATGCAAATGCTGACATACCCAACCACTTTTTCCTTTCTGCTGTCACCCACTGCATCATGCATGCTCAGGGTGGAAAACTGAACTGAAGATCCTGTGTGAACCTTTTTACTTATAACTGTTTTATAAATATTGTCATACAAAACTGGAGTTATTAATCTGAAATAAAATAAACTGGACTAAAATGGGCTTAAATTGGATTACAATGGGTTTAATAGTATTTAATTGGACTTAAATTAACCTTCTTTAAATGTTAAAAAGAAAGGGACCAAGCACCTAGCCTTGAGGCACACCATGCAGCGTGAGAGCAGGAAATTAGCTTATTTTGTTAATTACTCCAAGGAATTTGTTTGCCATGTCACATTTGAGGCTGGGTATGTTGTAGGTTGTTTTTTGTTTTGTTTTGTTTTTTTCCAATCAATCAGTGCTTGGCAGAGCTGAAACTGTGGTGTTAATTGGGTTTTTAATAGTACTCCCAAAGTGTCTGTCTTCCTTCATTTTGAATAACCAAATCAAAACAAAATACTGTTACAGATTAACTGTGTGAGGCAAAGTCATTCTGAAACAAGCTTTAGATATTAGTCAGACATTTTCTGAGGGCTTCCAGGGTCAATATCTCTGGCATTTAAGTGACAAACTGGAACAGAGCTGTTAGCTGATCACCACCTGTTTTATTTTTCTTAGTTTGCATCGAGTTAAATTTATCTTCAACACTGGTATTGGTATCAGCCCTGGGTTTTACAACTTAGTATCCTTAAAACTTTGCTCAAAAATGTTGACATTTTCAGGAATTTTCAAAGAAAAGAAACCTAAATAAATAGACAAATTTAAAAAAAGTTGAATACAACCATAGGGACTTTATGAATAGTAATGTGCATGTTTGTCTTACAGATGAAACGTGTGTTGCTAATGTATGGGACTCTAAGAACCGTGGAGTAAATGGCACCCAGAAAGGACAGATCGTGTGGAGGCTGGAGCCAGAGCCCTACTTCATGGAACGTAAGTGAATTTCAAGCACGTTTTGAATATGTTCAGTGTAGTTAATGTGGCATTTCAACAGTTCTACAAATTAGTCTGTGATAATATGTCCTCTAAAAATCAACGACTACTTTTTTTCATTTATTGGTCACCTCTTATTAGCATGAAGTTATAGAAGTTAAAGACCTGAAGTAGCCTCTGTCTGAACACATTTTGTTGTTCAATTGCTATGTTACGTAAAGGATGTGCAGTCTTGTCTGTCATGTTGAGCAGCTTTTCTTAGTGTAGTCCTCTACAGGAGCCCAAAATCAGTCCCCAGAACCTGAACCAATCTTCTTGACTAGTTTGTTCAGTTCCTTTAAAGACACGCTTTGACCTTAATCGCGTTTCTGCTCGTTTTGGACACAACACTTCGCGCATTTGGAGCCATCTGCCAGAGCGTCCGGGGCTAGAAAGCAGTGTAGTTCCCACCCGGGACGCGACTATGACGTTGCAGCCAACTATTGGTTGCAGCATCGCGTCACTCACTAGCAACCGGATGTAAACCAGGTATCAACGTCGCGGCTGTTTTGAACGTTCATCATGTCAGATTCGGTAAGGAAACGCAAGGAAACATTACCAGAGGACGAGAAGAAAAGAAAGAGAGGAAGGGACAGAACAAGAGACAAGATAAGACTGTCTTTTACTGGCTGGAGTGAGCTTACAGTACAGGTACGAACAAGATGGATGCTAGTTTAGCCGCCGATAGGGGGCGCTGGTTTTAAAGCTGCTGCCCCATCAAATGTCTACAAAGCAGATTTCACTCCACTACAGACTTATAAAAGGCAAGCTGCAAATATTAAAGGGCAAAAGCTTCCTCGAGAACAAGAGTCTGGTCTCTTCTCTCTTGTTTACATGATGCATTCAACAAGAATCAGCAAGTGTATGCTAGCTTTTGGAGGAATGTATACTCCCAAAATTACCCTGCCATCTTACTGTCACTGTCCGAGGGGTTTTTGTGTTTTAATTTTTTTGTATTCTGTGGCCTTAATTTGGTGGTTCTGGCTTTCCCTCTTATGATGACACACTCACCCCTTCCACTTGCAGGGCCTAGCCACTGCATTCTTCCTTGAATGTCATGGATCCGATTATAATTTTCCTGAAAAAAAATAGTACTGTTTCTCTTGCTAGCATACCTTTTCTGTCTGTACAGTTTACAGCAGAACAGCTCTGTTTGATACTTCAACTTCTGAGCAGATGTCAGAGGTACCCCCCCCCCCCCGACTGCGCACTAATGAGAAGTCAGTGGAGGCTACATCTTTTTCTTGTCAACAGCTGCTACTAGCTACCTCCAAATAGCATGAGGTCTGGAATCAAGGGTTGGGTGGTTTTCTTGAAAACCTCCCTAGGAAGCAAGAGGGTTTTTTAGCTGTGAAATGCAGTAGGGGAGGCTGTTACTGATGTTTGCGGATATGCATTTGTTTAGATTAGCCACCCTTCTTTAAGTCTCAGTATAATATCCTGGAGAGGGTACCATCTCTGGAGTCTATCAGTTTCTTAGGAGACTTCAAAGCCTAATTCAATCTGTGGCTTATTACTGGCTGGTGCAGAAGTTAACAAGTAGTTGGAGAAGCTTTTTATCTTAATCAGGTGTGTTGTGGCAGGGAAAACACTAAAATTTGCCCTTGAGGACCGCAGCTGGTGACCCCTGATCATTTCTTCCAGCACTTTATATGGTCTATGTTTGCAAAGAGCTGGTGTACATTATTTGCTGCTTGTTTTTCTGGTTGCTTTGTGATATAATAATAGAAATATAATTTATTTCTTCAGTCAGTATAACATGAAATTAGATTTCCTTCGAAGTGGTCTGTTATTTAATGAATGCTAAGCAAACCCTGTCATGCAGCTGTTTCAGCAGGCAAACCACATTTATCAGCTCTTTTCCTTGAATCAGGTTTGAGTAAGACGTGTTTTTCATATACATTTAGACAAAAAAAGTCATAAATGTGACATTTGTGTTCTCTTCACAGCAGAGACAAAGATCTGTTTTAAGTACTATCATGGTGTAAGTGGAGCATTACGAGCAACAACTCCTTGCATCACCGTCAAGAACCCCGGAGTACTGGTATGTTACCTCATTAGGAGTTCTTATGGAGTTATCTCTGATCTCGTTACAAATATTCCTTATATGGACTAATGCCCTGTACTAATGAGGCTCAACTTTCATTCTAAGGTCTTGGTTTAGGACAGGGTTGTCTGGTTCCAGTCCCTGATGGCCACTGAACTGCAAACTTGAGATATTTATAGAACACACCCGACTCAGAGTATGGGTCATAACAGGCTTTGAGCTGTTGAGGAGATCCATTTCATTTGAATCAAGTGTGTTGGAACAAGGAAACATCTAAAACCTGCAGGACAGTGGCACCACACATACAATTTCTTGTTTTGATCTTACCCTCCAGTTATAAAGTTGTAAAGGAATATTTAATATGAGAAAAATTCATACAGTGGAGGTAGAATTAGCAGCCTCCATCATGATGAAAGGACTGATTTTTTTAAAGTTTTAAAAGTTGAATTTCATTGTTTGGTTTACTTTTTGATGTGTTTTTTAAAAGCGAGGTTTAAGTCAAGCAAATCCTACTGCCTGATTTTTGGTTGTTGCCTTCTAGTCAAAGCAGATGTGAAGCAGCCAGATTTCTAAGTGGAAATATGTGAAGTTTTGTTGTATCAACAGTTTGTAAAGGCAGCCCTTGTCTTATCGCAGATTTCCGTATTAATGTTTGAATTAGCTTTACTCTCACATTAAGGTTAGGCGTAAAAACGTACAAAAAATTTAGAGAGTAAGCATCAGTTGAAAAAGTGAATTAACTCACACTAAAAACACTGCCTTCCCATTGGTTGTCTCATCAGCAAAGAAGTGAAGGCCAAGTGGAGGACCAGTCAGGGAACGAGCATTGTCGGAAACTCGTCAGCTTCACTCTGTCGGGTGAGAGGACGAAATTTGAGGAATAATTCTGTGTTATTGTTTAGAAATGCTCATGAAGTTTTCCGTTCCAGACATCCGGGCGGTGGGTTTGAAGAAGGGAATGTTCTTCAACCCTGACCCCTACCTGAAGATGTCCATCCATCCTGGGAAAAGAAGCGGCCTTCCCAAGTCCACTCACCACGGCCAAGAAAGACGGTCTTCCATCATAGCCAACACCATCAACCCTGTGTGGCATGGGGAGGTCAGCACAAACACACAACATAAATTTGTACACCACAGCAACTTCAAAAATTACTTTTTAATGTCTCTAATGGTATCATAAGCTCATAACTTTGATCATTTATATTTAAGATATCAATATACTGTACTTTTGGCTCAGTTACGGCTCAGTTATGGCTCTGGCAAGTGTTGTGTGGGCCAGAAGTCATCCAAATTTGAGGAACCGGCCTGGACGTAGATTTCAGCACTTTATTTGTGGGCTACATGTGACTGGGTTTTGGCAGCTGCACTCACATACAGTAAAGTCAACGCCATAAATCAAGACCAAATATGGACCATACAAAACTGCAGATTTGGGCCCCATTTGGGCCAAACATTTTTGCCATCTGGGTCTAGAAACCACAACTAAACCTGCAGTCTGAGAGGGACATGGTCTTTTGGGAAAATATGGAATTCTGAGATCTTTTAGTTACTGTAGGTCTATGAATTTGCTAACAGTCCTGGGTCGAGAATACGTCTTTAACCCTTTGGCATTCCAGTAGATCTCAGGCAGGATGCTTTGACTGTTCCTGCAGGATTGCGAAGGGGTTAAAGTAAAGGTTTGATTACAGAAACTTTAAAAGCCTGAGGGACACACCTTGCCAATACAGATATAGCCGACTGAGGAAATGCAACACAGAAGTATTAATTAGGGGGAAAAAATCTTCCTTGAACAGACTGGTTGGGATGGGATGTGAAACACAAGATGATGGTTTAGATCAGGGTTACTCAAGTCGGTGCAATGAGAGCCACGATCCTGCAAGTTTTCAATGTAACCCTGGTCCAACATACTTAACTCAAATTAGATGGATCCAACAGCGTATGAAGCTCTCCACAATAATTCATTAATTTGAGTCAGGTGTGTTGGAGCAAAGGTACATTGAAAACCCTCAGGATTGCGACTCTCGTAGGACCGACTTGAGTGATGCTGCCTTCATGTGGTATCATATTTATGGTAAATTCCAAAGTCCGACGTCAAAATTCCACTCGAACACCCACTCATATTGTAATTTCCACTAGAAAGCTGGAAAAAATTTTTATGATGTCCGAGTTGCCAAGATGAGGTAAACTTTGACCTTTCAACATGGTGGAGAGCAACAAAAGTATCCTTAATGGGAAGCATTACTTTATGTTTAAAGTTTTCTGCTGCTTTTATTTGGTTAATTTGCAGTCTGCTTAATTCTGTTACATACAGAACTTTAATAACATTGACATTTAAACTTAATTTTGTCTGTAAAAATATGGTTATTGTTTGGTTTACTTCCTCAGAACAGATGCTAACTAGCAGCTAGCTAGCTAGTCAGTTGAGGATAGCTTTCAGTGTTTCACCTCATTACGACAACTAATCACTTGAACACTACGCTCTAATTTCCACTTAACAAGTGGAAAGGAACATCTTTCCCATACCACATGAAGGCAGCATTACTTTGGGTTAGATGACACTGTTATTGTTATCTTAGAGAGCTCAACAGGACAGGAACAGTCCAGACATAATCAGGTTCTGCTGTCGCATCTAACACTGCTGTACTTGATGAGACATCATTAATGACAGGAAGGAACTCAGAGATTTTCTCTGTATTACAAACAGTTTTATTAGTGAAGCGGCTGCTGAGAGTTAAAGGAGTTCATGGCTCGACAGGATACAGATATTAGTCAATAAACCCAAGACTGTTCTGGTTTTCTTGCATTGCCAAAAGTATTGGCTCACCTGCCTTGACTCACATATGAGCTCAAGTGATTCCATTTCAAATCCATAGGGTTCAATATGACGTTGGTCCACCCTTTGCAGCTAGAACAGCTTAAATTCTTCTGGGAAGGCTGTCCACAAGGTTTAGGAGTGTGTTTATGGGCATTTTTGAACAATCTTCCCAAAGCGCATTTGTGAGGTCACACACTGATGTTGGATGAGAAGGCCTGGCTCTCAGTCTCCGCTCTACTTCATCCCAAAGGTGTTTTATTGGGGTTGAGGTCAGGACTCTGTGCAGGCCAGTCCAGTTCCTCCACACCAGACTCTGCATCCATGTCTTTATGGACCTGCTTTGTGCACTGGTGCACAGTCATGTTGGAAGAGGAAGGGGCCAGCTCCAAACTGTTCCCACAAAGTTGGGAGCATGGAATTGTCCAAAATGTCTTGGTATGCTGAAGCATTCAGAGTTCCTTTTACTGGAACTAAGGGGCCAAGTCCATCTCCTGAAAGGTGATTGTTGTGATTGTTGTGATAAAAGATCTGATGTCTCAGGAAAATCTGGAAAAACTAATCCATTCATTATTTTAATGGCTTAAAATATTAAAAGGTTTTTTTTTCCTAAAAAAATCATTAAAAAACGAAGCAGAATTATATTCGGAGACTCAAAAAAAGAAAAAAAGGCAAACATTCTTTACAGGGATAAAGAGAAAAAAAAAAATGGTATAAAAAGAACAAAACATCAGCCCTCAAAACCCAAGACTAGGAATCAACCTTATAACCAGAGGAGAAAGAAGGAGAAGGTCATTTTGCTCATTAGAAAACTCGAAAAAAAAAATAATAAAACCGAAACCTCAGATTTAAAGATTTTATTCAAAAAAACTTTATTTTTTAATTTAAATTTTTATATTTTTTTTTCTCTTAATATAATTAAAAAGCCAACTGAAAAACAAGCCCACACCATAATCCCCCCTCCACCAAACTTTACACTTGGCACAATGCAGTCAGACAAGTACTGTTCTCCTGGCAAATGCCAAACCCAGACTCGTCCATCAGATTGCCAGATGAAGAAGCGCGATTCATCACTTCAGAGAACGTCTCCATTGTCCTAGAGTCCAGTGGTGGCTGCTTTACACCACTGCATCCCACGCTTTGCATTGCACTTGGTGATGTATTGATGAATGCAGCTGGTTGCCATGGAAACCCATTCCATGAAGCTCTCTGTCACTGTTCTTGAGCTGATCTGAAGGCCACATAAAGTTTGGAGGTCTGTAGTTGACTCTGCAGAAAGTTGGCAACCTCTTCACACTTTGCGCTTTAGCATCTGCTGACCCCACTCCATCTGTTTATGTGGCCGACCACTTCATGGCTGAGTTGCTGTTGTTCCCAAACACTTCCATTTTCTTATAAAACAACTGACAGTTGACTGTGGAATATTTATGAGTGAGGAAATTTCACAACTGGATTTATTGCACAGGCGGCATCCTATCACAGTTCCACGCTGGAATTCACTGAGCTCCTGAGAGCGACTCATTCTTTCACAAATGTTTGTAAAAACAGTCTGCATGCATAGGTGGTTCATGGAAGTGATTGGAACATCTGATTCCCATAATTTGGATGGGTGAGCAAATGCTTTTGGCTATATAGTGTATTAGTGCATTCTAAAGACATAATCTACTCTCAATACAACTTCCAATCAACGACATATGATATATTGCTCTGCCTTATTATGTATTTAACAGCAACTAATCTAAAATGAATGAATGAAAAACTGAGCCCACCACTGCTTCCACTGCAGTTATGGGAATAGTGCGTGGCTACCTCTACCAGTATCATGGATGTAAGACGGAAATGAGCCAACAGCTTAATGTGAAAGTTTACAGACTGAGAGGCAGCCTCTGTCCATTAGACGATAGGCAATGTCGTAATAGTCCTCTCTGGAGGAGATCTGCTATCCTTGTGTACCTGTTAAAAGTGGAAAGATTAGTGCTTGTTATGCAGCTAGAGATTCTGGGCATCTTGCCGAGTAAAGAGAGTCAAATGTGAGGCCATCTGTCCAACAGCTATAGCTTGGCTCAAATTAGCTCATGCAACAGGACGATAATCCCAAACACACCAGCACTTCTATTGTGAAATGTCTCAAAAAGAAACAAATGAAGCTTTTACAATAGTCCAGGTTCTTTGTTTGTCTCCCGAGTCAGCCCTGTGGTCTGTTGGGTGCTGTGGAAAGAAGCATCTCTGGTAGAGAACTGCTCAAAAGCAACATACGTCAATCAATTATCCAGTTATTAATTTGATTTAAAGCACATATTTCTTGTCTAGCTTCTCCAATTAGTTTTATTTTTAAACCCATCATTACTTTGTGACAATTCAATCAAGAAAAAAATGTTGAAGCCTACATCAAAATGAGGAGATTTTCATACATATTCTTGCCAACATTATTATAACATCCTGTTGTTATTATTGTAACATATTCATGATAATTTTAGCATAACAACCCCTTTTATTTCTTTAGAAATACACCTTTGTGGCTCTGATGACGGACATATTGGAGATCGAGGTGAAAGATAAGTTTGCCAAGAGCCGGCCAATCATCAAGCGCTTTCTGGGTCAGCTGATCATCCCTGTGCAGAGGCTTCTGGAGGGGCCGACGTCTGTGTGAGTCCACTCAGAGATCTGAAAACACAGTTATCTGCTTGAGTTAATGTTAGAGTAGCAAACTGTTGGTGTAATTCATGACTTTATTACGTTCTCAGACAGGAAAAAAGGATGTTTTAGGAGGACATGTTGGAATCTGGCCTTCAGCTTTTATGTAAATACCAGTCAATATGTCCCAGTCAGCTCGCTGTTCAGGCACTGATGTGATATTGATCTAGAATTGAGATCATGTGTTTCTGTGAACCTGGATGTTTAGCATGTCTGAGCTGAAAGGAGGGTGAGAATTTCTGGGGGTGAAAAAAAAGAAGAAAAAACACTTAATTCAAATAGGAACTGCACGTTATTGCACAACTGTGGCACATTTTGTTTAAAGGAGTTGCATGCAGCCTTAAATAGTTGAAATTCTGCATATCTATTACACAACTAAAATTCCTAAAAAGTCAGGTCAGTGTAAAATGTTGTCAAAAACAGGATGCAATTATTTGCAAATATCATATACATTCACCATTATTTTAAAAAACAGTTTCTAATAGTGATTAAAACACCTTAATTATGAACATATACTCTCTACTGTACACTCACTGAACCCTTTATTAGATCCATCTTGCAAGTATCTAATATAAAGGTTGGCAGAAGTGTTTTAACTCTTGGTTTCATAGATTCAACAAGGTGTTGGAAACTGGATTTTGCTCCATATTGACATGATAGCATCACACAGTTGCACCACATCCCAAATCTGCTCTGTTGGATTGAGATCTGGTGACTGTGGAGGCCGTTGGAGAACAATGAACTCATCATCATGTTAAAGAAAGCAGTTGGAGGTGATCTGAGCTTTGTGAAATGGTGCATTATCCTGCTGGAAGGAGCATCAGAAGATGGATAAAGCGTGGACATAGTCAGCAACACTGTTGATCCAAGATAACATACTTTGGTTTACGAGTTAAGATGTTAAAACTGGACTGATGTGTTCATGTGTCCTGGTTAAAACAACAGTACCACACCCAAAATCACTTAAATCACTTTTCTTCCTTATTCTGATGCTCAGTTTGAACTTCAGGACGTCGCCTCAACCATGTCTACATCATTACATGTATTGAGTTGCTGCCTTGTGATTGGCTGATTAGTATTCATGTTAATTATTAAGCAGTTGAACAGGTGGGCCTGATAAATCAGCTGTGAGCGTATCTGTAGGGTAGTATTTGGTATTTATATTTCCACCTGGTGTAAGTGTGTATATGTTTTAACAGTGTGTGTATGTGTGTGTAGCAATTACTTCGTCAGCTACAACCTGTGTCGCCGCCTCCCTACGGACCATGTTAGTGGGCAGCTTCAGTTCAGAGTGGACATCACTTCAACGGGACAAGAAGGTGAAAATGTGACCCCTAGTTGAATGTTTTGCTTTAAAGTGTGAATATAAAGAATGATGTCACTTTTAGCTCAGTTATTTTAGAATCGCTGATCTTGCTGTTGAAGCGTTTATTCTTCCTCACCTCCCTCCTCTTCCTCAGAAGCATCCCCAGAAGCTGTTGGAACCATCCTGGGCGGCGGCGACCCCGGCAGTCCATCTGATGACGAGGATCTCCCTCACCCCTCCTCATCTTCACACGTCACCTATGGGCCGTCTCCTACTGGTTCTGATGAGGGCTCTGTGTTGGTAAATGGTGCCTGTTACTATGGCAACGGCAGCACGTGGCACGAGCCGGGCCAAATGGGAGGCGATAACGTGCGTCCTGCGTCTATGGGCGGCCACACACACCGGCAGGTGTCGCTCAACGACTACCTCGATGCCATCGAAGCCCCCGCGGGGGACCAGCCTGCGGCGGGGGCTTTACCCAAACTCCGCTCCAGCTTTCCAACTGACACACGGCTCAACGCCATGCTGCACATAGACTCGGATGAGGATGAGGACACAGCGGGGCATCACAGGGACCAGACGCATGACTCGAAGACAGGCGAGACCACGGACGCATCAGCTGGACTTGAGGCTCCGCAGGACAAACCGGAAGGACAAACCGGAGCCAGAGAGGCAGAATCTTCTGGCGCTGAGTCTGCAACGGTGGATGAAGGTGGAAATACAAGCTCATCACAGAGAGGAGCTTCTGATGAGACAGAAGAAGCTTGTGGAGCAGCAGCTGAGCCTGCAGCTTCCAGCTCGTGTCAGGCGTTGGGAGCTGAGGCTGCCGCAGCGATCCAGCCGGCGGAGTCGGCAACAGGATGTGCCTGTCAGGACCAGATCAGCAGAAATGGGACCTGCACCGCATCACTTGGCCCTCTTTCACCTATTCAAGTAAGCAGTGGTGACTTATGCTGTTATACTAACTCTCCCTAACCAGCTACACAGTTTTATGTGAAGAAAATGAACAACATAACCACAAACAGCATTCAGGACGAGTCAGAGCAACAGATCAGGAGTATATACGTGCATTCACTCACCTGTAAAGTTTCTGCATCACTTTGAGTCCTTCGGAAGATATCACGTTGAGTCACCCTTCGGTGTTCCTCCAGTAAAATGGGAGACACGGGGGCAGCCACTATATAAGACATTATCTGCAGAAAAATTCCTTCATTTCATCAATGCTTTAAGTAGAATGAATGAACGATGAGTACTATCGTCCTGTGAGTTCAGAGTTTTACAAATTGTGTTGTTGTTGTTGTCTGGGCAGCGAGCTGCTCTTCTCAGCTGTACTACTGAAGCGTGCATTATGAACGCGCGGCCCCGAAAAGTGTGTAGAACACCCTGATAACTAAATCTGAACTCACGGGACAATAGTACTCGTTCGTTCTTTCATTCTACTTAAAGTATTGGCGAAAATCAAGGGATTTTGCTGCAGATAATGCCTTCTATAGTGGCTGCCCCGCAGAGGCGTCTCCAGCCTTTGAGGACAACCTGGGCTTAGCCCGGAGACGGACCAGGTGTAAATTTGAAAAAATTAGAAGAGTTTTTCTGTAGTCTTTCCGTACAAAAATGTCTTTTAGAAGGCAATAATAGACATAATGGAGTAGATAAATAGTTATTTTAATTAAAGAATTAATGAACCACAAAATCAGCAATGAAATGTTGACCATTATATCATGCAATATTCACCTTTTGTCTTCTCTTTGACTCATCATTGACCCTCCTCATCACATGTTCTCTTCTCACCTGCTCTATATAATTATTTGCTCTTTTTTCTTCCTAATTTGTTCTTCTCTGCTATTCTCTTCTCCTCATCACTTGTTCTCTTTTTCTCTTACTCATTTGTTCTCTTCTCCTCATTTGTTCTCATTTTCTCCTCATTTATTTATTAATAGGTCTAACAAGTCAGAAACAGAGCTTTAATTAATCTACAGTCTCTAAGGAACAGTTGAGACCACGTTTGCAGATTTTAAGTATTTGATTGGGACCTGGTTTAAGGTGGTCTATATGATAATTAAGCCATAGAATGTGGGTATTTTTCATTTTCACGAATATAATAAAGGTTTCACAAATCAGAAACTGTGCTTGAATTAATCTGCAGTCCCTTAAGAACATCTGAGTCCAGGTTTGAAAAGTCTATGTGTTGCAGTTTTTACACAGGACCTTGTTAAATGTTGTCAGTAGAAAATAATTTGAGTGGAATTGCCCTTTAAACCAAAATCGAAACGAAAGCTGGGAACGGGTTGATGCAAACTTCAGCCTCGTTTTTTATGTTGAGAGATTTCATGTGGACTTTTTCATATTGTTTTTAAAGAAAAAAAAGAGTCAGCACTGTGATATCTACCTTTTACTTTTCTGCTGAAAAGCTGAGGAGTTGTAACTGCTTCTCTTTCTGATATTTTCTGTCCATCTCCGCTCCCCTCTGCTTATAAATGCTTTTATTTGACTGCTGCTCTCCTCTGCACATGCGCACACAGAGCCGACAAACTTACTTTAGCCTTCGTCTGACATCAAAGATGGGGGCTAATCGGACTTCACACACACACGCTCACACACAATGCCACACTAACGGGAGCTAGGCTTGGGCTTCGCGCATTCATGGTGCGTTTAAGTGCTGGTGGAAAGCTGGGTCATCTGGATTTCCATCGCATAATTTTCAGAAAAAGGTGGTTAAACAGTAAATGAACACCCAAGGCTAGACTCAAAACATTTGGAGCTGAAGCCCCAGGAAAATTGGCTGGCTTGGCAGCTGGCACTGCTGCCCCGTATCTCCCATTTTACCGGATGTACACCGAAGGGTGACTCAGCATAATATCTTCCGAAGGACTCAAAGTGATGCAGAAACTTTACCAGTGAGTAAATGCACGTATATACTTCTAGAGATAAGGTCCAGGTTGAAAAGAAAGAAAGTTATCCTTTAAGCTTTACTTACGAACTTTTCACAAAAATTGTGACATTCATGGAAACATTCATTTATTGGATTTCTTCTTAGCCAAGAACAAATGCTGTGAACGGTCAGGAATGCTGACATGTTTGTTTTCTGCTGTTCTGTTCATTAAAGACACACAATGTAACTTTTAACCCTAAAAATCTGCATTTCTGACTCGTTTTGATGGCACACCAACATTCATTATGTGCATTTTTGAGCCGTCACTGCCCAGTGGCAACTTGAGGCTGAGAACCGCACTACTGAACTTTTCCATCTGGGACATGACTGTGACGTTGCAGTCTAGTATTGGTTGCGCACCACGTCACATGCGCAAATGTGCATGTGACGTGCACATAGATATAAATAGATAAATAGATATAAATATATGGATATTTTTATCCATAAATGGATATAAACACACTGGTTGTTTTGATCGCGCATCATGACAGTTTCGGCAAATCAAATTAAAAAAAAAAAGTCACAGTAAGGACAGGATTTAATTCTGTTGTTAAAAAAACATCAGTACAGTAGATGCACACGGTCTATGCTGCACACATGAGCACATTAAAACATCGTTGCTTGATCTGCTCCTTCAACCACAAGATCCCTTCATAATGTCCAAGTCACCTGAGACTCCCGGCAGCTGAATGCGGTCTTTAATTATTAATATTTATTGTGACGGTTTCTTTTTGTTGTGGTTAATCTCGGTTTTGTGACAAAATCAATCATTCCCTGTTGGCCTGGTTAATAAAGCCACTGATCGACTCACCTGGAGGTTTCATCTCGTCAGATGCATCGGTCTCAATGTTGGTCCTGACATGTTTATGGGACCAGACTACAGGCTGCTGTCCATGTTCAGCAGGAATCAATGACCTGTTATTTATATGGAGCTGTTTTTATGATTTGAAGCTCACTGTGTGGTTATTTATATCCAAGTTATCGCTTTAAATGAGGACAATCAGGTTACAGTGCACATCTTTATTATCATTTTTTGGCATCATGTTGGTTATTTCCTCATCTGCCCTCTTCTCCCCTCCTGCCTTTGATTTCTATGTCTTTGTTTTTACTTGATATTTAAATGTTTTATTGTGTTATATTCTTGCTATTAATGTTTTTTATTGTGTTTTTATGTAAAGCACTTTGGTTGGTGTAAGGGGTGTTTAAATGCGCTCTACAAATAAACTTGACAGTGTCACTCGATTAGGAACAGGGGAGACAGAACAAAGCCCCGAAGAGAAACCTGTATTTGAAGGGATGCTATCGGACATGTGACCATTCTAAAAAAAATAAACAAACTGACTTTTGACTGTTAAAAACAAATAAATAAAATTTGGAGACTTCTCTGGGGAAGCAAGAGCCTTAAAATTAGCTTCATATTGGGCCTGTTTTGGGGGAATAAAAGTAAGTTCACGGGCAGTCTGTGTGATATACAAACACAAACAGATGCAGAAACTTCATCGTCAATTTCAACATTGGTGATTTTTCAGCTGCAAATCATGATTTCATAGTTAAATCTTCTGTCACAGCATCAGCTTTGACCAAATCTGATGTGTTTTTTGTTTTTTTACCAGGAGGTAGAGGGAGTAAAAGAGCTGGCTCCAAAAGCGGAGGAGGAAGGGGCAGAGTCTTCAAGCAGTGAGGCTAACGGACCTGTTGGAGCATCAGCTGCGATCTCAGCTGATGGAAGAGGAGGGGGGAGTTCTGAGGCTGGTAGGTGATGCTGAAAAATGTGAAGTAATTTAATATTTTTATTTGGGAACCCTCTTGGTCAGGTTCTCAGGTTACAAAATCTTTGCATGTTTCTGTTGGTGAACTGTAGATTTGTCAACATGTATATTTGTAATGTGACTCAAGAGTAAACTCCCAAAATTTATGAAGATTTTAATTCAGTCTATTATTCCTCTCCTAAATTCACCTTTACAATGAAATATAAGTTGTAGGGATTGCTCCTCCATAGAATGAGCAACACTGTTAGTGCCCACAAGAAATGGACCAAAATCCTCTGCAATATTCTGTAACAAGCATCTAAAAGGTGAAGACTATGAGAGAATCTCCAAGCAGCATGATGTTCCCACTGTGACTACTGGTCTGCAGCCAACCTCCCTAAATTGATGAGAAACTGAAGAGAATGGTAACCAAAGAGCTCAGAAAAACTTTAAATGAAAGTAGAGTTGAACTTTAAGGTCAAGGTACACCAGCGTCAGATTGCTTCTTTTGAGCTGAAGTGGACTTAAAGGCATATGCCACCCCTGGGTGAAATTATTTAGCCCCCCCCACAGTCCCCTGAGTTGAACAAGTGGGCTGAAGCGTTTTCTAGCCGATCCAGTCATTCTTTGAATCTGGAGAGTGACTTTAGCTTAGCTTAGCATAGTTGCTGTAATCTGGTGGTTCCAACTAGCAGCACTTGGCGAAAGTGAGCTAATTAACTCAAGATTTTTTCCAATTACGTTTCGTGACCCGCACATCTGATCAAGTACAAACGAGAAGTCAATTTCACATTAAAGGACTGACTTGGAGGCATTCAATAGGGGAACTATATGACGAGAAGTACAGGAGAATCACAGGCGAAGCACTGCGGATAGTAGCAAAGGTTTTTGCAAATAGTTTTTGTACAGTACTTCTAACAAAAAATGGACATATTCTTTAAAGTACAAATGAACAAATGATGACTCAACAGACATTGCCCCCCGTCCCAAATGCAGTGCATTTTTTCATGTGTCTCATGGTAAATGTTTGGTTGCATGTGGTTGTGGTGGTGAGAAGGGGGGCTTGACTTTATAATTTCCAATGAAAAGGGGGCCCTGCAAAAAAAAGCTTGGGAACCACTGTTTTAGGGGATCTACAGAGGTTTTTCAGGCATTTGTATCTCGTCCAGGAGTTTTACAATCCAACCATAAAATGTAGTATTCATTCAGACTATGTGATAAATCCATTGTGGTCCATGATAACACCATTATTTATCACATTCTGTTATAAAATAAACTTTGATATCACTATTATGTTGCTGAAAAACATCTATTTGACCTGGATATGGTAATGAAGCCCCTTCCTGTCAAACCTTCAACCAGTCAGAGAGCTTAAATTGATGGTAATGTCCAATCAGAAGCTGCAAAATATCAACAAGTGAGCAGAAAGTTCTATGTCTGTCTATGAAGAAGAAAAATACTGGTCCTCTATGGTTGGAGTAAAACTGAGAAGACTTTTGATGCATGTAGGTGGAAAAAACAGCTGAGTTGGAGTTGGTTTAATGAGGGTAATAAGCCAAAAGTAGCATAAATGATAGTAAATGAATGAAATCAGACTTGAGAGAATGATATGCAGATTAGAAAAGGTTTGGTCACTGTTGATCCGTGTGCTATTTCTGCAAAGTACTGTTAGTAGTAAATTCTGTTTTCTGGTTCTGGTTGGCCTTTATGGTGCTATAACTACCGATACTTTAATTTTACATAATTTTAGCCTCATAATCTGACAATTGAGGCTGAGCTGGAACATAATGTCTATGTTGATTAGGATTAAAAAGGTTGAGTTTTTCTACATTCATTTTTACAGAAAACAAAAAACAAAAACATACGGACCAAAATAAAGCAAAAAAGAAAAAAGGCTTGGAGTTTTCAGGGTTAATGGAAATATACCAAAATTTTTTTTCCACTTTTAATGCCATGAAAGCTGCAGATGTCTCCTCAGATGTGACGACAGTGGCTGATCTCTCAAGTTAAGCTCATTGTGTGAGCTTAAAAGATTCATTTAGATGTAAGGAATGGACAAAAAAACCAGTGAAAGACCAGCTGATGTCCCAAAAAAGACCCTCAGAAACCCCCCTGAAGAATTGCTCAAGACCACATTGAAAGTTGAGCTCATTTGAAAGTCCAGGCAGGCGGCCGTCCTCGCTGGTTCTGATAGAGGTTTTCCTCCCTGTTGAAAAGCAATTTTCTCCCCACTGTCAGCTCATACAGCTCAGGATGGAGGAGTGAAATGAAGAGAAGAATTTATGCTTTTTTTTTTATGAGAAGTCTACTTGAATTATTCTAAATTTGACTGATGTGGATCATCACTGAACAAATGAAACTGAATTTGAAGTGAAATATAAGGAAAGACAAGATTTTTTAATAACCTACTGCAATTCTTTGCTCAATTTTGTCCCTATTCTTTAAAGGTGCGAGAGCTGGGGGCAGTTCTCAGGACTCGGAGGATAAACCAGCGGACTTGTGGAGGAGGCAGTCTCTGCAAGCCTCCGGGGGTCTGGTACCGAACCAGGAAGTGTCTGAGGTCAGAGGGAGTGAGCGGAGGGCTTTGCTCGGGGACAGAGAGACAGGTAAAACCAGGTCGTGTTTTAAAGCAGCACTCAGACTCCATGTTCTCACTTATTCAGAGCTTCATGGATATTTCATTCACTTTTTACAGATTTATTATACATGTGGTTTCCTCTCTCCGCTGGTAAAACTGGGTCAGCTGCTCAGCTTTACACACCCTGCTAATTCTTTTAAAATAATTTTCACACGACGCTTTAACCGAGCGCTTTATTCAGCTGTATTTTCTTGTCTAAGCATATCCAATATGTTTGCTTTCACCCCGATGTGTAACAGTCACTCCTCTTTGTTGCCAAGAGAAACATCCCTGTCCATAATCCTGACTGCCATCTGTCCACGCTGACAGACGGAGGGACTGAGAAGTATTGATAAAAGACTGATGCATTATTCAGTTTTATTGTTTCCTCCCAGATGGAAAAAAAAAAAAAAACAAGCTGCAGTGAGAACAACCGAATACATTTAAGCTTTAAATAAAAATAACACACCTTTGGACCAAACATACTCAGAATTTGATGATGGTTCAACAGTAAATGTGAAGATATTTTGTTATGTATATTTAGGAGTTATTTTGTGTGTGTATATTAACACAGGTGCCACGGCTCAGGTCAACGGCCATCAGTCTGTTCGCTCCCTGCCTTCAGTCCGTCATGACATCAGTCGCTATCAGAGGGTGGATGAGCCACTGCCACCAAGTAAGTGTGTTTGAACCATAAAACATTATAGTTTAATTAGCTGCAAAAGTTAAGTGTGCCATCAGTCACGGAAAAAGTCTTGTGATTTAGATAAATAATTTAAATTGAAACTGTAAATCATTCATGACTGTGTCTGTATGGTGCTGTGAGGTCATTTATGAGTGGTTTTAATCCAGTGAAGTCTATTTGTTAAGGACAGAAACTAGACTTTTGTTACAAACGTTAGAGTAACTTTTGGTTTTTGCAAATATATGTTCAAATCACAGATGTGATTTCTAGGTTAAAATCTGCGAGGAACTCCTCCGTTTTTGCAAAGACATGATGCATTTAAGGTGCTGGTGAAAGGCTGAGTCATCTAGACTTTATTTAGGTTTTCTTGTATAGTTATTTAAAAGTGGAAATGACCATTCCTATGAACAGGTCATTATTTTATCATTATAAACAACCACAACTCTTAAAAGGTTGGGGCGTTGTGTAGAATGTCAATAAAAAACAGAATTGAAGGATTTGCAAAACTCATCAACCCATATTTTATTCCCAGGAAAACATAAAATCTCCCACATTTGACCATTTCATGAAAATATGAGCTCATTATAGATTTGACGGCAGCAACACATCTGTAAATAGTTGGAACAGGAGGAACATTTGACACCTAATTAGGTTAATAGTAACATGTCTGTGACATGATTGGATATAAAAGGAGCATTTCAGAGAGGCAGAGTTTCTCAGATGTAAAGATGGACAGAAGTTTACCTATCTGAGGCAAACTGGGTCTCAAAATTGTGGAACAATTTAAAAAAAAATGTTCCTCAATATAAAACCGTAAGGACTTTAGACACCCCACTAGCTACAGTGTATGATATTATCATAAGATTCTAAGAATTAGATGGAATCTCTGTAAGCACTGGACAAGGTTGAATGTCAGAATTGGATCTTCATTATCTTTAGGCCCCTTAAGCAGCACTGCATTAAAAGCAGACATGATTCTCTACTGGATATCACTGCATGGACTCAGGAAGACTTCCAGATATCACTGTCAACACAGTTCACCCTGAAATCCACAAATGCAGGTTAAAGCTCTATCATATGAGTGTGATCCAGAAACACCACTATCTTCTCTGGACCAAAGCTCATTTAAAATGCCCAGAGGAAAAGTGGAAACTGTGTCAGATGGATGAAAATGTGCATCTAGACCACATACAGTAAGACCTGGGGTCATTTCCAAAAAGACCACAGGCTGAGGCTCAGGAAAACATAGCGTTAACCCCTTGAAATGGTAAATAAGTCTCAGTTTCAGCTTCTGCCATGCCGTTTATATTGTATTGTGAATAGAATATGATTTGATAAGATTTGTAAATCTTTCTATTTTGTTTTTATGTTGGGTTTTATTTCTTTTAAATAAAACATCTAAACAAACATTCTCCATAGGAGGTCATTCTGTAGTTTTTGCCATGGGTTGTAGAAAGACAAGAGGAGTTTACAATTAAACTAAAAGTGAAAGTTTTCACCATCACAAAGGTGCCTTACTTTTAACCTGTGTAGATCAGTTTCAGGTAAATTATCAAAACTTCTATTATTCACTGATTTTTGTCCAGATGATCAACCTGAAATCAGACTATAACATTTAGTCTAGACTGTAATGTTTGACATTGTAATAAAAATGACAGAAAATGACCAGTTTAACCATCATCGTCCAGTGTAGCACAGTCAGATGTTGATTAAAAGCTGATAAATACAACCTGTGATTGATGCAGATTGGGAGGCTCGTATCGACAGCCATGGTCGCATCTTTTATGTGGATCATGTAAACAGAACAACAACATGGCAACAGCCCACGGCTCCCCCCGCCCCGCAGACGCTCCAGAGGTCCAGCTCCATACAACAGATGGAGCAGCTGAACCGCAGGTCAGAACATGCAACACACACAGACACACACATACATTCCTGGTTTATAATGCATGCAGCACTTTATCCTAACCCTAACTACATCTGAATGCCAAACTGTAACCCTGAACCTAACCATGACCCTAAAGCCAGATCTTTACACTCAAAAATCACTTGCTTGTGCATCAAGCTGGAAATAACGGTTATGAAAAGGGCTTTTATTCCCTCACCTGTAGTTCAAAAATCAATGAAATACCTTTTTTTTTACAGGATTTCTATGTGTTGGAGATATGTGGGAGCCAGCTTAGATATTAGCAATTATTATCTGTCATTTATGGAAATGATTAAATATGGGGCACCACTGGGAAGAGTATGCAAATTGTTGTGTTTTTGTGCAAACAATAATTCAAATTTGCAGACTTGGGATGAGTGATATGGACTAAAAACTGTATCATGAAAATTTCTGGGTTTTATCATGGTAACGATAAGTGATGATAAAAAAAAAAAAACATAATTAGCCGAATCTTTTGTATTGTACATCTACACCTACATTCTGTCTTAAGAGCCCTAAAATAATGTTAGAAGCCACTAAACTACATCAATTAAGTTCAAGTAGTACACTTTTAGTGCAAAACTGTATTGATACCAATCAAAGAAGTCTGAAATTTGAGAACAAATTCAACCTTTATTCAAACAGTGAAAACAGCAAAAATAACTTGGCTTATAAAAATCACAGAGTAGTGCCAATGAGAGATACAACCTCACAGTTCTCAGCATATATCGGTATCAGTTTATAATATAAAATAAAAGAGTTGGACAATATCGGTATATTGGATATTGGTAAAAAAAAAAGCCTACATCCAACGTCCCTGATTTCAAATAGACTAAAAACATAGCTGAATTTCCACTGTTCCTAGTTTTTGTGTCACCATGGTGGTTAGACACATTCCTTTGCTTCTGCAGGTATCAGAGTATACGTAGGACAATAAACGACAGCAGATTGGAGGAGCAACCAGCCAATGAGCTGCCGCCGGGTGACGAGACTGATGCACACCCATCTATACCAGGTATCCCCTTACCAATGCTCAAAGTAAACATGTTTATTTAGCCTCAGCTGTGCTTTTCCTCTTTGTTGTGTTTTTCTAATGTGTGTGTGTGTTGCAGAGCTACGTAGGGACAACAGCCCGGCTCAGGCCAGCTCCAGATCTCGCATCTCCCTGCTGCTTCAGTCCCCCAGCGCCAAGTTCCTCACCAGCCCTGACTTCTTCACTGTGGTGCATACCAACCCTGTACGGACGCAGGTTTTATCTGTGTTTCTATTCTTACTCTCAGTCGTTTACTCCCCCTTTCCCCTCACACTCATAATATAGCTGAAGCAGCTTCCTGCATACAGTGCAAAGGCTGGAAGGATGAATAGGTGAAGGAGAGGGAGGATAAAGGAATGAATCAATGAGAGAAGATGAGGATGGATGAATGGATGTTGGAGAGGACAATGGATGAATGGTTGTGGGAAGAATGAAAAGATGAATAAATGAGGGGTGAGTAAAGAATGATGAATCTAAAGATGGATTGGTCAGAGGAGATGAAGGAAGGAAGGAAGTATGAATGGATAAGGGAGAGAGGAGGAGGATGAAAGGATGAATGGGCTCAGGAGAGGGAGGAAGGATGGAGGGGGAAGACAGATGGCTGAGTGGGATGGGGGGATGACGGATGAATGGATGTTGGAGGGACGTTGGAAGGGTTAATGGGTTTAGGAGAGGGAGGGAGAATGAAGGGATGAATACATGTGGGAAGGTCATGGATAGATGGTGAAGGGAAGGAAAATGGGTTAGGGAGAATGAACGGAGAGAAGTATGAATGGGTAAGGAAGATGGATGAGGATGGATGGGTGAGGAGAGGAGAAGATGATAGGAAATGGAGGAGGAAGGGAAGGATAGGTGAATGGGTGAGGGAAGGGAGGTAGAATGAAAGGATGAGAGAATGAAGGAAGGTGAAGAATTGATGAGGGAAGGAAGGGAACAAGGTTAAGGAGAATAAAAGGATAGAAGTATGAAAGGTAGGGAAAATGGACAAAGGATAGAAGGAGGTGTGAGGAAGGAGAAGGGCGGATGGGAGGGAGAGTGGTAGGATGAATGAATGAGGATTGATGGAGGAAGGAAGGATGGATGATGAGAGGAGATAAAATGGATAAATAGATGAGGGAGGACAAAGGAAGGCAGGAAAAGGGAGGATGTGGTCTAGAGAGTGAGATGAATATTGCTGAGTGGGTGAAGCTGGTAAAGAAAGCTCGCTGGGTAACTGAGGTGTGGTGAAGGAGTAGCGTTGCTCCAGAAACGGCGAACAGGTTCCTCCTCTTATACACAAACGTTCCTTTGCTCTCCTTTTGTCACATTTCCAGCTTGAGATCACATCATCATCATCATCATCATCTCCCGCTGTGTGAAGCATATGTGTGAACAGCTGCTGTGGAAAACGACAACATTAACACTTTCTGTTTGTCTTGAGCTGTAGAGTGTTATAATGTTTTTCTTCGGATTTTTCTGCTTATCTGGTGTTAGATTACCCGTTTGAGCCACAGAGGTATTACCTTTGTTCTTTCACAGCTTTCATCTTGGATTGAGACGCAGACAGAACTTGATAGTCCTTTTTATGGCGGATAAAAATGGCTCAAATAGCTAAAATGGTTTCAGAGAATAACAGCAATAAATTAAATAAATACAATATATTGCCAAAAGTATTTGCTCACCATTCCAGGTTATGGGAATCAGGTGTTCCAATCACTTCCAAGGTCACAGGTGTATAAAATGAAGCAGCTAAGCATGCAGACTGTTTTTACAAACATTAGTGAAAGAATGTGTTGCTCTCAGGAGCTCAGTGAATTCCAGCGTGGAACTGTGATAGGATGCCACCTGTACAACAAATCCAGTCGTGAAATTTCCTCACTCCTAAATATTCCACAGTCAACTGTCAGCTGTATTATAAGAAAATAGAAGTGTTTGGGAACGAAAGCAACTCAGCCATGAAGTGGTCGGCCACGTAAACTGACAGAGCGGGCTTCGGGGATGCTGAAGCGCATAGTACGAAGCGGTTGCCAAATTTCTGCAGTCAATCACTACAGACCTCCAAACTTCATGTGGCCTTCAGATTAGCTCAAGAACAGTGCACAAAGAGCTTCATGGAATGGGTTTCCATGGCAACCAGCTGCATCCATCCATACATCACTAAGTGCAATGCAAAGTGTGGGATGCAGTGGTGTAAAGCAGCCGCCACTGGACTCTAGAGCAGTGGAGGCGTTCTCTGGAGTGATGAATCATGCTTCTCCATATAGCAATCTGATGGAGGAGTCGAGGTTGGTGGTTGCCAGGACAACGGTACTCGTCTGACTGCATTGTGCCAAGTGTAAAGTTTGGTGGAGGGGGGATTATGGTGTGGGGTTGTTTTTCAGGAGCTGGGCTTAGTTCCGGTGAAAGGAACTCTGAATGCTTCAGCACACCAAGACATTTTGGACAATTTCATGCTCCCAACTTTGTGGGGACAGTTTGGAGCTGGCCCCTTCCTCTTCCAACATGACTGTGCACCAGTGCACAAAGCAGGTCCATAAAGACATGGATGCAGAGTCTGGTGTGGAGGAACTTGACTGGCCTGCACAGAGTCCTGACCGCAACCTAATAGAACACCTTTGGGATGAATTAGAGCGGAGACTGAGAGTCAGGCCTTCTCATCCAACATCAGTGTGTGACCTCACAAATGCGCTTCTGGAAGAATGGTAAAAAAAAATGCCCATAAACACTCCTAAACCTTGTGGACAGCCTTCCCAGAAGAGTTGAAGCTGTTCTAGCAGCAAAGGTGGACCAACGTCATATTGAACTTTATGGATTAGGAATGGGATGTCAGCTCATATGTGAGTCAAGGCAGGTGAGCGAACACTTTTGGCAATATAGTGTATGTCTTATGTTAACAGGCTAATATGACATCATACTGAGCAGCTTTTTTATGTTAAGTTGTTGTCAATCAAGTAAATAGCGGCCATCACTGATGTTTACTGTTGAGAAAATGAATAGGCTTGACTACTTAAAGAAATCTTCAGAGCAGGTAATATTTTGGGGTAGGAGAGGGTTTAGTCTTTAGCTTACCAATTTAGCTCACTAACAGTTGATAATTGTAAAATGCATTGGGAATCCCAGCTTTTATGCCATATCTTGCCATCACTTCTCAATGAAATCTAAAGAAGAGGGAAAAAAAAGAGCTTTATTACTGTCTTAACAATTAAACTAAATACTGGAGTAAATAAGGGAAGAGAACTTAACCTCGCTTTAATCCTGTAAATTGGGTCAGAGAATGTGGTAAAAAAAAAAAAAAAAAGAAAGAAAGAAAAAAAAAAATCAGGCTTTGTGGTTTCAAGTTAACAGAATAATTAACATGCAATCTTGAAATGAGTTATTTGTCTTGTTATCTCAAGATGACAGTTTATTTATTTTAGAAAATTATGATTTAAAAACAAAGAGGTCTTTCTTTTTTGAGTTCAGAAAAGCCATTGTCAGGAAGTTAAGTTTATTCTAACAGACTTGGGTCCATAAAAAACATGAGAAAATAATATATACATATAAAATCACAGAAAAAAACAAAAATCAGGATCACCTAATAACATACAGACATTCCATCAGGTGCATCTATTAATTGCCGCAATTATAGATAAATTAGAAACCAAATGCTAATTTTCAAGCTAATAGTGTTGGGCTCATGATCACTTCACCAGTTCCTCTCTTTCCTCTGAACATGTGTGGTCTTTCTCTCCTGGTTCCTCCAGAGTGCCTATCATTTGTTTAGCACCAACACATGTCTGAAGCATATGATCAGTAAGGTCCGTCGAGATGCTCACCACTTCGATCGCTACCAGCACAACCGAGACCTGGTGGCTTTCCTCAACATGTTCGCTGACAAACAGATGGAGCTGCCCCGAGGCTGGGAAATGAAGCATGACCACACTGGCAAGGTAGGGGGTGGAATCACCCTTCCTCTCCTAAAGTTTGTAGTTTATAGTTGTTAAATGAATGCAGAAGCTAGTTATTTAAGAGAAGAGTTGGTGCAAGTACTTCACGTTTGTCTTTGTTATTCTTTCTGTATCCTTTTATCATATTTTGACTACTTTTTGTGTGTATGTGTACACACGCAGCCTTTCTTTGTGGATCATAACTGCCGTGCTACTACCTTCATCGACCCCCGGCTGCCTTTCCAGAGGTCTCGGACTCCAAGCCTCCTGGCTTACCATCAACACCTCACCCGCCAGCGCAGCCACAGCGCCGGGGAAGTCAGCCCACGGCGACTGGTAGGACCCAGAAATCCACATGTTCCTTGTCCTTCATCATTTCTGACAATGAGGACAGTGATGGGATTTACCTCTTTTTTTATTTGACCAGCACATGAACATGTAGTTGTAGGTGGATAACTTGAAATCAGGACAACAGATTTACTCTTCTGCCTCTGTAGGTGGGTGACGACCATCGTCACGCTGGTCCGCCTGTCCTGCCAAGACCATCAAACACCTTCACCTCAGCAAACAGGGGGCAAAGCCAAGATGTCGTGCCAGTGGGTTAGTATCTGATCCACTTTATATATAAAACACATCTGGGAAGAAGGGATAGGGAAGATGAGGGAAAATTGGGAGAAGAAAATACAAAGAACAAAAAAAAAAAGGAGAAAAAAGGGGGGCCAGAAGGGGACGGGTCATATGTCACCAAAATGCTGCACATGAAACAAATCTGCAATATTGGTAAATAAAATAAAATCTGTTTCGCTCCATCAGCACTTATTAAAATGATAAAAATAAGTAAAACAAATAAGATAAAATAAAGGAAAAATATATCACAGAGGACGGCACAACTCACGCAGTGTTAAAGAGTGTCTTTAGACAAAACTGTGGGGCAGTTCTGCCATGGAGGGGAAGAGTGCCGACTACAGAGAAGATCCTGTCCACGCTGGTTTTTTAGTCTTGTTTCAGGCATCACAAGCTGGGACTGGCCCCCGGACCTCAGGGCGCTCACTGGAGTGTGAATTTGGAGGCAGTCTGTGCACACACAGATAAAAACCCAAGAATACACTCTCATTCATGACTGCAGTCCAGGCACTGGTAAAAATTCACTAAAGGTTAAAAATCTGTTGCACCACTAAAACCACTAAAACCATTTTGATTTGCAGCAAGGTTATTATAGTAAACTAAAACTAATGAAAAAATGAAAACGGAAATTGAAAAAACATTTTCGTTAACTGAAAAAAAAATTTAAAATGACAGTTTAATAAAAAAAAAAGCTATAACTAGCTGACACTGTATTGTGTCTTTATAAAACTAACTAAAATTATTGTAAAAGCCTCCTTAGTTTTAGTCTTTGTAAATTTATTCAATACATCACCCTTATGGGCTGATATGATATTTATTTCTATTTAATCTATTTACTTTGCTTTACCAGTTTTACTCCGAGTGACTCTCTGATGATTTTGAACATCACCTCAGACAAAAACCTATAATTTATTGAAAAAAGAAAGAGAACTTAAACTGAATTAAACTAGACAAAAATTAAGGATTTCCCCCCAAAAAATAAAAAGTAATAAAACTAGCAAACCTGCTCAAAAAATTCATTAAAACTAACTGAATTAAACAACATAAAGTCAAAACTAACTAACAACTGAAACTAATTAAAAATCCCAAGCTATTATAACCTTAAGCAGGTCATTGAATCTCAGTCCTTGTCTTTCTCCGTATAAAATCTGAAAACCCCAACAGTGTGTTCAACAGCTGTACCATCACTGCTTTGCACCAATTTTAGTTTTAGAGATGCACAAAGCTCTCAACTTTTTAGAGAACAGAAAATTCTCAGGTCTGGATAATCTGTAGTCTTAGTTTTAGTAATTGATAGATGTATTCCTCCTCCATAAAAAAGGTTCTTTTTACACCTTTTAAAAAAATAGAAAATTACTAATTTTATTGAGTTTTTAACATGCAAACTGTAAATAGTCATACAAATATAAAGCAAAAGGAGCACTTATACAATTTTGATGTTCTTAAAAGTCAGTATTTGGCATTATTCTTCAACACAGCCTGAACCCTCTTAGACCTTTATATACTTTCTAGAAGTAGTCTTCAGGAATTATTCTTGAGCCCCAGAGACGAGGAAGCCTAAGAAGGATGAGAAGATGTCCACATTTGTAAAGCTGTAATGAAGGAACTCACTCTACAGTATTTAACCGAGGTGTTAAAACTGCTGGAGACTTTTCATCTTAGTGCATCTAAGGTAATAAATAAACAGATGAAAAACACCTGAACCACCTTTTCTTTCTCCTCTAGCTTACAATGACAAGATTGTGGCGTTTCTTCGACAACCAAACATCTATGAAATTTTGCAGGAGAGGCAGCCTGACTTCAGTCGGAACCGTATGCTCAGGTAAACATCAGCTTCACTACAGAAAAGATGTTAAACAGTACCCTACAGCCACCCTATCGGTATCGGCCTATATCGGCCTTAAAACTGAGTATCAGACATCGGCCACCCCACCGATATTTAACCGATCAGGCTGCTGTTTCTAAAGTGTAAAAAAACAAACTTCTTCTTCTTCAAAAACTTCTTTTTTACAGACTTTAAAACTTCTAAAGATTAGGGGTGGCAAAAAATATCAATACACTGAAATATCGCAATATTTTCATATGCTGATATCATATTGACATTTAAAAACGCGGTATCAATCTATTTTACTAATGAAATCTCACAAGAATTCACAAATTTTGCGATATTTTCAGATGCTGATATCATATTGACATTTAAAAATGCGATATCCATTTATTTTACAAACGAAAACTCGCAATATTTCTGTTACGAAATCTTGCGGGAATTCATGAAATATTGAGATTTTTTTACAGAACGAGGAAATCTTGCGAGATTTTCTATGTAAAATAGATCGATGCCACATTTTAAAATATCGATTTGATATCAGCATATGAAAATACTGTATTGATATTTCAGTGTATCAATATTTTTTCCCACCCCTATTTTTTTAAGTGTCGGAAATGGATAACAAAACTGCTATTTGCAATGACTGCTCATTTTTTTCAGCTTTAATATCGGTATCGATATTGGTTATCGGCCACATGAATTTTAAAATATCGGCACTTTGGATATCAGTCAAAATTCTAATATCGTGCATCCCTACTACACATATTTAAGTGCTTTGTTTTAAGGCTGAGTTATCTAGTTTAGATAGTGAGGTTAACTGGAGTCAGACAATCAGAGCAAACATGATCATTAAGAATAATCAACATCTGTGAGTACGGTTTTCAACCCTGCATCAGGCCTCCCAATTCTTTCAGTCTGTTATTAGACAAATTGATGAATGAGAGTAGTTTGAATAAAGGGGAAAACCTCTAGAAAAACCAGTGCTGGTGATGTTCCAACAGGGAGAAGGTCCAGCTGATACGTACGGATGGAGTGTCAGGACTGACCCGGTTGTCAGGAGACGCCGATCTTGTCATGCTTCTAAGGTGCGTTGTTTAATTTTGTTCCACTCAGCTGGATTTTTGCTTCCTTATTTCATTTTTTAGTTTATTTTCCTTCCTTAATCCTGCATTTGTTACATGTTTGACTGTTTTTCTGCTTAGTGTGTTTTCCTCTCTACTTCTGTGAAGTACTTCCGTCTTTTGACCCTCAAAGTTTCAGCGTGGCGACTTTCTTTTGTCTCCGTCTCCCCTGCAGTCTGTTTGAAGATGAAGTCATGTCCTATGTGCCTCCTCATGCCTTACTTCATCCCAGCTACTGCCAGTCACCTCGGGGGTCGCCGGTTTCTTCCCCACAGAGTTCACCTGGTAAAACTCACTCATTTTACTAATATGGAGAATCAGTTTCATAAGGTTCATAATAATATTTCCATTATCAAGCTGCTGTCATCAGAAGGTATTTTATGTTACAATTACTTTTTTGATTATTTTTTTTTTTACTTTTTTTTCAACTTTTTTGATTAATTTAACAGAGCAGACAATGGTTAAAAAAATAAATAAAACAAATCATAACAGACTTCTGCACGTTATAAATATCTGAGCCTCCATCCCTCTGTCTGTTTGCATCTAGGTACTCAGAGAGCTAACGCTAGAGCCCCTGCACCCTACAAGAGAGACTTCGAAGCCAAACTACGCAACTTCTACAGGAAATTGGAAACAAAAGGCTATGGTCAAGGACCGGGAAAGCTAAAGTATGTCACATGTTTTTCAGCTGAGATATGGCCTTTCTGTTTTTCTTCTAAGTTGTCTGGATGTCTCTGTCTGCTCCTCAGACTCAGCATCCGCCGTTACCACCTCCTGGAAGATGCCTTCAACCAGATCATGTGCTACTCCCGCAAAGACCTTCAGCGCAGCAAGTTCTACGTCAGCTTTGTCGGGGAGGAGGGGTGAGTACCCGAGAGGGAGATGAAGAGGATTGGTGATTCAACAAAAAATCTTTTTTGATATATGAAGGGTTGAAACTCTTTTACACAGATAAAAAGAAAAAAAAACCTCCAACAGAAAAAGAGGATGCACACACCAGAAGATAACTCAGCCTTAAAACAAAGCACCAGAAGTTCCTGAAAGATTTAATTAATAAATGTGAAGTTTGGGCGCTGCCCTTCTTCAGACAATGAGTTGTGCATGGAGACACATCCCCATATAAGCAATCACACGTCACATGACATCATCATAATCAGCTGACACAGTTGCAGGTGTGTGAATATGTGCAGTGATATAAGATAACAACAAATAACACCTGAATAGATGTAAAAAAAAAAAAAAAAAAAAAAAACCCCAAAACATAAGAACCAGCACAAGACAGCACAAAAAATCACTGGATGGCGCCGCTAGCAAAGTGTTAAGACCATGCAGAAAAACATATTAACATGCTATTAAACATATAAACAGCAAAGCTGACATCAAGTACTTTACTGAGGGGAAGACGTAAGCAAGAGTAATTAGTTACTAGATCAACTCAGCAATAAACAAACATGGAAATACCACAACATGAAATGCCAAAACACATCACATTAATATATGAATACAAGGTGTTCAGGTATTTCATGTTGTTTATTGCTGTGTTGATCTAGTAACTAGTTGCTCTGGCCAACAACTTCACCTCAGCAGAGTATTTAATGTTGCTTCATGTGGCTGTAGAAATTGCAAAAACTATCAATCAATGTAAAACATCTGTGGCAAATTACAAAAAAGAGACAGATTCCACTATTCAGTATGTTTTAAGCAAGATTATGTCATTGCTTCCGGTTCTTTTATTCTTTTTCTGTGGCAATAAAAGGGTGAAGACAGATAGGCTGTAATACCAAAATCAGCCACTAGATGCTGCTAAGTGGACGGCAGACATACGCAGCATAAACTAGTCAAGTTTCCAACACAGCAATAAAAGGCGGTTTTACCAAGTCTTCACAAGAAAGCAGAAAATTTTTAATGAAAAAAAGAAATAGTGTCATCAGGAGAAATCAATATTATTGATACAGCACCACTTCCCAGTAAAAGTCACTTATGATCCTAATAGAGGCGTAGTCCAGTTCAATTAAATCACAATCTTCTTCAATCCCATTCGCAGTAATCTACTTTTTGCATATTTTGCATTTTTTTAAAGTATTGTGTGAACATCCTCTAAATGGAACCATCAGCGTTCTTAAGCTGCAATATGTTAGTGAGTGGTAGAACCAGTGCAGTGACTAATTTGACCACATGTGAGTTAGCAGGGTTAACAGCAGTCAAAATGATGGAAAGTTTCAAACACATCTTGTGCTTAGTATGTACCACCCATGTTTCCCCTGCTGCTGTTGTTTTCTGCCATGACTTCAAAGTTGACCAACTAACCTCATCTACTGTCATCATGTTTATTGTTTTGTTTAAAAATTCCTTCTTCTAAAATACCTTCTTATGGAGTTGTCTGTTGTGGAGTTGTCTGGTAACGAGCATAAGACACCAGCAAGAATGTCAGCAACTACGCTCACAATGGAGCTGGTTGCTTACGCAAGGTTAAATAGCTTAGCTTAGTTAATATAGCAGCGAGAAATGATTTGTCTTGTAAATGCAAGTGATGCATTTGAAGAACCCATTTAAACACGCTACTTTGGGTCTAAGACAGCTAAAGTTTTGAGAATAATGGTGTATTTATGTGTGCGGTGTGTGTTTCAGGCTGGACTACAGCGGACCATCCAGAGAGTTCTTCTTCTTGGTTTCCAGAGAACTGTTTAACCCTTACTACGGTCTGTTTGAATATTCTGCCAACGACACCTACACGGTTCAGATCAGCCCCATGTCTGCCTTTGTGGATAATCACCACGACTGGTGAGATTCTATCATCTTATACACACACAAACACACTCAGAAGCAATCTCATGTACAGGTGGATCCTTTTCTTCTGTTTGTGTTGATCAGGTTCCGGTTTAGTGGTCGCATTCTCGGTCTAGCTCTGATCCATCAGTACCTCCTCGATGCCTTCTTCACCAGACCGTTCTATAAAGGCCTGCTGCGCATGTATGTACGCATCACATGAAGATGCTTTTATACATATGCTAATATTTGTGTGACTAAAAAACCTCCCAGTCCACTCACTACACGTGTATTTGGTTTTATTTCTTACTCTTTAGTCCCTGTGATCTAAGTGACCTGGAGTATCTAGACGAGGAGTTTCACCAGTCTCTCCAGTGGATGAAGGACAACGACATAGAGGACATGCTTGACCTCACCTTCACCGTCAATGAAGAAGTTTTCGGACAGGTGAAACTCTGAGTGTGTGTTTATCTGTGTAATCGTCCCTCTAACTTAAAGGGGAAGTTCATTTTTTTTTTTCTGGACCTATTTTCTAGCATGAAATATGTTCATTTACTCACCCAGACAGTTTGGTGCAACTTGAATTCCTTTGGGAGATATTTAGATCCCTCCAGATCAGCGCATGTCCAATATAATGGAAGTGATGGGGCAACCACCCGCAGCCTCTAAATAAGTCATTATCTGCCACAAACTCCTTCATTTCACCAATGTTTTCTTACGAAACATTCGTCGGACCCCCCTGTGAGCTCGAAGCGGCTTTTTTGTGGTGATTCGTCCTTATTTACAGACATTTTACTGCAGTGGCTTTGATGATGTCACTATTATGCGACACCATAACAAGTAAATGTCTGTAAATAAGGACGAATCACCACAAAAAAGCCACTTCAAGCTCACAGGGGGGGTCCAACTAATGTTTCGTAACAAAACATTGGTGAAATGAAGGAGTTTGTGGCAGATAATGCCTTATTTAGAGGCTGCACGCGGTTGCCCCATCACTTCCATTATATTGGACATACGCTGACCTGGAGTGGAGCTAAATATCTCCCGAAGGAATTCAAGTTGCACCAAAACTGTCTGGGTGAGTAAATGAACACATTTCATGCTAGAAAATAGGTCCAGATTGAAAAAAATGAACTTCCCCTTTAACAGTGGACCAGTCCATCACTGGAGACCACCATACCAGCAGGTTCTGTGCCACTAAGTAGTTACATCAGTACACTCACCCCCTGCTTTTTTGGCACAGAAAATTAAATGTTTCTGGGTTTTGTTATGCAACTTGTCGAACTTCCAAAGGTCCCCCCCCCCCCCCTACCATCCTAACCCATATACTGACTCTCAGTCTTACATATGAAAACTATACGAAACCCCTGTAAAATAGACTGTTTTCCACTACACACATCTGATATGATAATTATAGTTATACCTGTGAGAATATACCATTTTCGTTACTGTAAATTAGAGATACAAGTACTATTTTCTTTGGCTGATTAATGACTTTATGTCTTATTAGTCATCTGATCATATTTTCAGGAAAAAATCCCTGCAATCAGGTGTTTTCTGTAGTGCTCAAACTTACATTCACAGGAAAGGTGCTCTAATGTGTCTGGGACAGTTTTGTTTGTTTGTTTTTTTAAATTATCATTTTCAAACACAGTTCAAAAGGTACATTCCATTTCACTAAATTATAATTTTGTAAATTTTTATTTATTATTAGTTTCTTTAGTTTCTTCTTATTTCAGTTATTATTGTGAATTTAGCCTTTTCTTTAGTTGGAGGGTGTCAATAATCTTGAGCACAACTGTAAATGAACAATAGTCAGTAAGTTTGTAAAGAGTATTCATATAGCAACATTTTACAGGTTAAAACCAACAATGTGCTTTACTATAGCCAAAAAAGAGAGTAGAAAATAATAAAAGCAATTACATACAAGTACATAAAACACAGGACAGAAGGGAGATAAGCGCAAACATAACAGCATAAAAAAGACATCAGACCAGGCCCTTATTTAATAAAAAGCCTGCCTAAATAAAATGGTTTCAAGTTGCTTTTTTAATGTTACAACAGAATCAAAGGAGCATAAAAGACATCAGCAAAGCGTTTCATAGTCATTGGTTTATATTTCAGGAAGGTTCATGTGCATAATCTTGGTGTTTAGGGACATGTGGGGGACCTCAGAGAATATATTCCCAGTTTAATAATCTATTATGCCTGAGTAAGTTGGTTAAAAAGGAGGAGAAATATAAAATGTCTAACCTGACCTATTTCTTTCCCCCATCTGACAGACAATATGCACACAGAAGCCACTGATCACCTTCAGCAACATCATTTCTAATCAGTCATGTTTAAATGTGGGGGAACTGTTTAGATTGATTCAAACAGTTTATTTGGACATAATGGCAAAATATAAAAACAAAAAAGGAGAATAACAGAGAAAAAAAGAAATAAACAACAGTTTAAAGGAGTGGGGGAAGTATATAAGCTTTTCTAATCGCACAGCTGTAAATTACATCAATTTTTAGTCGTTATATCTTACTCATTGCTCCTAATAAGCACTAGGTATTACATCATCTTATAATGGCATCATAATGATACTCTGTATTTTCAGCTATTTCTCTGCAAAAAAATTGTAATGGAGCTATATAGTAATAATAATCATACTAACAGTTATAATGTTAATAAGTGGACACCAATAAACAGGAAAACGGGAAAAAAGAAAATCCTCTTAGTGAGCTGCATTATCATTCATGCTTTTAAACTGCTGTTTAATTTGACCAACTCCTTTGAATAGCAGTTAAAAATAAACAACACTGTCCTGTTTTTTTCTGTCTGTCATATTTTTCGCCTTTAAAGGCAGACCCTCAAAGGTTACAAAGCTAAAAGCAAAAATAGCTGAAAAGATTTGTAGAAATATGGTTGCAAACAAGCAAGCTGGAATCTTTTCCCCGACGCTTGACTTCAAGCGTTTGCTCTGATATGCTTCATCTGGACGTCATCTGTGTGTTATTGCCAGATCCCTCCAGTTTACTGCCGTCTGTCCATGCAGGCATTGCTCTTGTACTTGTTCAGCTGCCATGCAGGCATGCTCTTTTTTAGAAAGAAAAGATGTTCTCATGGCACCCCCTGCATCAAACCATGCTTGTGCAGTTTTTGTAGTTATACAGTGAAACAAAATAATTTTGCTTAGGGGATTCATAAATTATTTTTCTTTTTTTCTTTTCATTTTATTTATAGAGGCTACACTTGTATGAGTTCAGTTAACCAAGCACCAATAACAGGGTTGATTCCTTCATCGAGGGTATGTTTGGATAAGGAACTTACATTAACTCATGCAGAGGCCCCATAAAGAAGATAACTTATGTTAAAGGTACAATATGCAAGAGTTACTGACATCCAGTGGTAAAGATGGGTATTTGACAGAAAAGATGTTTTCTTTTAAATGACATCATAATCCAAGCTCTGTTGTGAATTTACGGTGGCCGTTAGTGGCCAAAATTCTCCCAGACCCAGATCCACTTCATCTGTGAGTGGATCCAGTGGTCTCAGGTGTAGCGCTGACTGGACTATATGTAACTACTTTTCATGTCTTTTAAGGCATTACTGATCCCAAACAGTCTCTAACTCCCATTAAACCAAGCTGGTACAGCAGTTTTAAAGTTCAGAGGGTTCTCACTTCACACACAAAGTTCTGTCCATTCAGGGACACCATAGTAAAAAGGGTGGAACAAATATGGCAGCCTCCATATGTGCACCACCCTGCAAGTAGATATAAATGACTCATTCTAAGAAAATAAACATATAACAGCTATTCTAGTGCAGCGATTACACATCAATAGAAACACAGTTTTGAGTTTATATGACATTTTTCTGCTATTGACCTTTGATTTTTTTTACAAATCGTACCTTTAAGTCTAAGAGAAAAGGGAAACCATGTAATATACAGGGTTCCTACATGTTTTAACAAGTTAAATTTAAGACTTTTTAAGACAATTTGGAATAGCATTGAATGCCAATTTCACATTCTCACTAGCAAAAACACAGATCCCTCTACATTTACAAAGATATTGTCAAAAAAGATTGATTAAACAACAACTTTTGTCCATCATTATCTACTCCTACAAGACGCAAACAAGCAAACCTCAGGCTGATAGGTGACGACTATGCAAAGACCAGCCCTGATCTCTTCCAATTTGGCTAATATAAACACTCTGTCAAGATTTATTGCTTGGAAAAACAAAACAAAATACATAAATCTGTTGTTTTTTTCTGGGTTTTTTTTTTTTTTTCACTGTCATTTTTCCAAGTAACAGAAATCTGTCGGAGCGCAAGACAATTTAAGACCTACGATTTGAAATTTAAGAGCACAACTGTCGAATTGAAGGACAGACAAGGTAGCGGAAGGTACAGTGGCAATTTTGAGAGGAACAAACAAAGCTAATAAACAATAAACGATTAGTCAATTATTAAATTAGTCACAGACTATTTTGATAGTCAACGATTAGTCGAGTTGTCGACTAATCATTGCAGCCCTAATTAAATGCAGATTTGTAATTTTAAGCCTTTTAAGACCCCGCAGGAACCCTGAATATAAGAAATTGGATGAGCATCCTTTGTAAGAAAAAAAATAGTACATTAAGAGGCAAAAATATTCATTTAATATGTTTGTGTGTCTCTAGATAACAGAACGAGAGCTGAAGCCAGGCGGCGCAAACATCCCCGTCTCTGAGAAGAACAAGAAGGAATACATCGAGCGGATGGTGAAGTGGAGAATAGAGAGAGGAGTGGTGCAGCAGACTGAGAGCCTGGTCAGAGGCTTCTATGAGGTAACAGAGCAGAAAATCCACTTGTGTAGTTAAACATGGACAGAATGCACATCTTTATTAGTATTTTGAATTTCTGTTCACAGCACCTTTGAAAAGGGGCTTTAATAAAGTAAATTCTGCACGTTTTCCAGGTGGTGGACACTCGGTTGGTTTCTGTGTTTGATGCCAGAGAGCTGGAGCTGGTTATCGCTGGAACTGCTGAAATTGACTTATCGGACTGGAGGAACAACACAGAATATAGAGGAGGTAGGAATGAACAAACTGACTGTCAAACTAAATTAGTTTTACATGTTTCCATCTCTTTCCCCCTCAGTGTCAACAATCACAAAAAATAGGGACATTTTTAAATGCAAATGCAGTCTTGTGCAGAATAATGTGAACAGCAAGGCCACTTCCTTTCTGTTATTTGGACATTTTGATATCAAAATATGGATGAGAACATTTCAGCTTTTCTTTCTGTTTTCTTTATGTCGTGATGTCACACAGGCTAGATTAAGATTTGTCAGAACAAGTTTGTAGGTGACCAAAAGTGTTTGAATATATAGACTTAAAATAGATAGAAGTAAATACAACCCCAACTCTAAAAATGTAATAAAACGTTGCTATAAAAAAGGAGATGCATTTATCAAAAAATCTCATAAACCAATATTTTATTCATAACTAAGAAAAAATTAAACAACAAATGGGAGATGTTTTTGTTTTTTTTGTTTCTAGTTTACAGTGTATTTGATCGAAGGTCTAGACTGCAGCTACCTGGAGCCTCATTTACAGTATAAAGCTGGCATTGCTACAAAAGACAGCATGCGCCACCTGTAGGCAAGTTTTAGGATTGCACATCCACGACAACCCTGACCCTGCCATATACACAAAATGTTTAAGTTATTTGAAAAGTGAATAAGATGACGTGATAGACATAATCCTGGCAGATTATAGTCACACACTCTAAAGCAGGGGTGTCTGAACTCGCTCCGTGGGGCCTCTGTCCTGCAGGTTGGGTATATTTGTTGCTGATGGGTCAACATGCTTTACCAGAACTCGACCACAAGCTGTTGATAAAAGTGATTTAACTTGGGAACTATCAGGGAACTATCTAAAACCTGCAGGACTGGGATTGGTTGGAGTTTTCGTTGAAAATTTAGAGATTAGAATATTTTATTTTGATTAATGGTGGGTCTGTCTTGTATTTCAGAGTTTCTGTACCTCAGCATTTTACCGTATTAAAAAAAATAGTGTAAAATGCAGCATTGGTGAGGGTTGCTTTAAACACCGTCTATGCGTTTACCTGTAAAGACCCACAACGTAACTTTTCAACCTTAAAAATCTGCGTTTCTGGCTTGTTTTGATGACAAACCAACATTCATCATGTGCATTTTTAAACCGTCACTGCCCAGTAGCGTCCCGAGGCGTTGCAGAACCACATCATTTCACTGCAAAAAACTCAAATCTTAGCAAGTATATTTTTCTAATTTCTCGTCAAAGTATCTCATCACACTCAAAATAAGAGAAATTTACTTAAAGAGAAACGTTTCTGTAAGATAAAAGATCTTGCTGTAAGACAATGCATCTTATTTCAATCAATCAATCAATCAATCAATCAATCAATCAATCAATCTTTATTTATGAAGCGCTTTTCCAGCAGGTTGCGCGACTCAAAGCGCTTTACAGTTTAAAAACATTCCCGCCCGTTGCCCTTTCCCATCCCCAGCCCCCCACCCCCACCCCCACTACCCCCCCCCCCAAAAAAAAAAAACAAAAAAAACAATTCAAGTGTGTCGATCTACCTGAGGCTGAGTACAGATGGAAAAAGTGAGGGAACCCCATCAGAGGAGCCGTCTGCACCGGGGCAGCGCAGCAACGGTAACCGCAGCGGCCCAGGTGCCATGGGGAGGTATGATGGAAGATCACCCCCACCAAGGCACCAGTAGCACCGCACCGAGCCCGCCAACGCCACTCCCGGACAGACGGCCCCCACGAGGAAAGCACCGGAGAGACCTAAGGACCCAGGAACAATAAAAAGTACTAATAATGAAAGTAATAAGAACGTATAAAATACATTAAAACCTTGAATAGAAACATCTAAAAATGCCCAAACAGCAATAAAAAGCAATTTAAAAACAACCAGTACAAAATATTAAATTAGCCAATTAAAACTTAAACAGTAAAAATCAGCTAAAAGCCAAGCTAAAAAGGTGGGTCTTGAGCCTGCTCTTAAAAATGTGGACGTTCTCTGCGCCCCTGAGATCCTCCGGCAGACTGTTCCACAGGCGAGGGCCGTACCATTGGAACGACGCCTCGCCATGTGTGTGTGTCCTGGCTTTGGGAATTACTAAAAGCCTGCTGCCGGAGGAGCGCAGGGACCGCGAGGGCTCATAGGGTAAAAGCAGTTGTGAGAGATAAGAAGGCCCAAGACCATTAAGACATTTAAAAACCATTAAAAGAACCTTAAAATCGATCCTAAAACACACAGGGAGCCAATGCAGCGATCGTAAAACTGGTGTAATATGGGCCTGCCTCCTGGTCTTCGTCAGGACACGTGCTGCTGAATTCTGCAAGAGTTGTAGACCTGAGATGTTCTTTTTGGGAAGACCAGAAAGCAGGCCGTTACAGTAGTCAATACGACTTGTAATAAAAGCATGCATTAGCATCTCAGTGTTGGCCCGAGAGAGAACGGGGCGGACTCTGGCTATATTTTTTAGATGGTAAAACCCTATTTTTGTGATATTTTTGATGTGTGGAATAAAAGTCAGCTCAGAGTCAAAAATCACGCCCAGATTTTTTACTTGTAATGAGGGATTAAAAGATAAAGATTGTAGTTTGGGTAAAAGTGTCTCTCTCTGGGCTTCAGGACCGATGACTAAAAAAAAATTTCAAGCCTATTTTCATCTATTTTGTATTTACTTACTTATTACTTATGCTTATTACAACCAAAAAAATAAATAAACTTATTTTAAGAGTGGCCAAATTTATTTTTGCTTGTAATAAGCAAAAAACCTCTGCCAATAGAACAAGTAAGATTTTCTTGATAAGATTTCTGTTATTTTGAGTGTGATGAGATATTTTTACAAAAAATTAGACAAATACACTTGCTAAGATTTGAGTTTTTGCTATTGTAAATGAATATGAACCAGATATGAACACAGCAGGTGTTCATATCTGGGATTCGGCAAAGAAACACAAAGAAACATTACCGGAGGAAGAGAAGAAAAGAAAGAGAGGACGAGACAGAACAAGAGTCAAGATAAGACTCTTTTACTGGCTGGAGTGAATCGCAGTACAGGTACGATGGAGATAGATGCTAGGTTAGCCGTAGATAGGGGCGCGTCACTGAGAAAACTGCTAAAAGTTGCGTTGTGGGGTCTAAGGCCCATTTATGCTCAGCACAGAAGACAGATATGCAGACGGACACTGTTGTTTGTTTTCTAAGTAGTTTACATGTGTTCATTAGTCCGTTTTTCGGGAGCCTTGCTGATTGGTCAGTCGGGGTGGTCCTACCCTCTCCAGTCACAGCTGCAGCTCCTCAGACCCAGCTAGGACACCCAGCCATGAAAAAGAAACATTATTTAACACTGAATAAATGGTTGTGAATGACATCACATCTTCATTTGATCATTTTAAACTAAGCAACAAAATTACCAGCATCATCATCTGAGTTGCCCTCTGCCTCATCACACCTCCACCCAGGAGGGACTCACCAATTATCCCCGCTGGCTTTTTCTCTGTTTTGTCATCTGTTAAATGAGCTTTGGCGTTCCTTTTCCTCCACCTGTGGTGAACACGTCTCCTGTGGAGAGTAATTAGCTTTTTTTGCTTCCTCTTTGATGTTTAACCACTTTTTTGAAATCCTGGACCAGTTGGGCCCTCTGACAACACAGAGCATCTGCCGCCTGCTGCCGGTCCTCTGCCTTTCTGTCCCACCAAATAAAACCTTTTACATTTTCCAACCTGATCTAAGAGGATCTCAGCCTCACAATCCATAACATTATGCCTCTTTGACACCCCCCCCCCCCCCCCCCATTTCCTGAGCAATTATAGAAATGATATGAAAAATTGTTCTTTCAAAAAGCTAAAAATTGAACACAAATCTTAATGTACAACAGCGCCAGTATTGTCAAGTAAGTGTTACTACCAGCACAAAAGATGCTGGCATCTTTAAAGGCTGTAAAACTCTTGACCGAGGAACGTTATTCTGGCATTTTTCCAGTTAGAAGCAGTTAAGACAGATTGAACCTCTGCCCAGCTTTACTTCTGAGAAACTCTTGGTCTTTAAAATTACTCTTATTCCACCCAATCACATTATTAACCTTACTTTTTTCATTTTTAAGCTCCTTTCTCACATATTATGTTTTTGTTGGTTTTGTTTCATTTGGAAATGTGAACAAGCAGTACAGACAGGTACTACTATCAAGTTAAAATGTGCTTTTTTATGAATGGAACTGTCTCTCAACATTTATATCCGTGCTATGGTCAGTTGTGAATCTAATATTGATTTATACAATTTTTACTTATGTTTTACTCAACATCTTGGAATTGGGATTCCAGTGCTGTATATGTAGATGCAAATCCCTCACTTTTAGTACCTCAGATAGTATGAGTATTGCAATACCACAGGCATCATGACTCAATTACATCATTAAACTATTACATTAGTCTTAAGTGATGCTTTTCCAGGCTTTCAGTTGTAACTCCTGCAGGGTTCTCTTTAGCAGATAAAGTGGACAGGCCTGCAGTCAAAACCTTTTTCCTCTGATAAATAATGCAAATACAGGGAGTGCAGAATTATTAGGCAAATGAGTATTTTGACCACATCATCCTCTTTATGCATGTTGTCTTACTCCAAGCTGTATAGGCCGAAAGCCTACTACCAATTAAGCATATCAGCTGATGTGCATCTCTGTAATGAGAAGGGGTGTGGTCTAATGACATCAACACCCTATATCAGGTGTATTAGGCAAACAGAATTATTCGGCAGCTTCCTTTCCTTTGGCAAAATGGGTCAGAAGAGGGACTTGACAGGCTCCGAAAAGTAAAAAATAGTGAGATATCTTGCAGAGGGATGCAGCACTCTCAAAATCGCCAAGCTTCTGAAGCGTGATCATCGTACAATCAAGCGTTTCATTCAAAATAGTCAACAGGGTCGCAAGAAACGTGTGGGAAAACCAAGGCGCAAAATAACTGCCCATGAACTGAGAAAAGTCAAGCGTGCAGCTGCCAAGATGCCACTTGCCAGCAGTTTTGCCATATTTCAGAGCTGCAACATCACTGGAGAGCCCAAAAGCACAAGGTGTGCAATACTCAGAGACATGGCCAAGGTAAGAAAGGCTGAAAAACCACCACCACTGAACAAGACACAACAACCTGAAATGTCAAGACTGGGCCAAGAAATATCTCAAGACTGATTTTTCTAAGGTTTTATGGACTGATGAAATGAGAGTAAGTCTTGATGGGCCAGATGGATGGGCCTGAGGCTGGATCGGTAAAGGGCAGAGAGCTCCAGTCCTACTCAGACACCAGCAAGGTGGAGGTGGGGTACTGGTATGGGCTGGTATCATCAAAGATGAGCTTGTAGGGCCTTTTCGGGTTGAGGATGGAGTCAAGCTCAACTCCCAGTCCTACTGCCAGTTTCTGGAAGACACCTTCAAGCAGTGGTACAGGAAGAAGTCTGCATCCTTCAAGAAAAACATGATTTTCATGCAGGACAATGCTCCATCACACACATCCAAGTACTCCACAGCGTGGCTGCAAGAAAAGGTCTAAAAGAAGAAAAACTAATGACATGGCCTCCTTGTTCACCTGATCTGAACCCCATAGAGAACCTGTGGTCCCTCATCAAATGTGAGATTTACAAGGAGGGAAAACAGTCCACCTCTCTGAACAGTGTCTGGGAGACTGTGGTTGCTGCTGCACGCAATGTTGATGGTGAACAGATCAAAACACTGACAGGATCCATGGATGGCAGACTTTTGAGTGTCCTTGCAAAGAAAGGTGGCTATATTGGTCACTGATTTGTTTTTGAATGTCAGAAATGTATATTTGTGAATGTTGAGCTGTTATTCTTGTGTTCTTGTGTTTGTGTGTCTTGGACGAGTTGTACTGAAACATGAATTTCCCCTCGGGGATCAACAAAGTATCTTTATCTTATCTTTATATTGGTTTCCCTGGTGAAAATAAATAATTGAAATAGGTATATATTTGTTTATTGTTAAGTCGTTCAGTTGTTTCATATTTATTTTGTTTGCTGTTTCTTGAAGAATATGATGGTACACATACTCTGCGTGCTTCATTTGCTTGTGTTTTTGGTGTATTTTTGTAATGCTGCTCCCTACGTTTGAGCTGAAATGTTTCTCGTTTGTCTTTTTGATCCTGCTGCTTGTGTAATATGACTCAAAATGTTATGTTAAGGTTACCATGACAACCATATTGTGATCCGCTGGTTCTGGGCAGCAGTGGAGAGGTTCAACAATGAGCAGAGATTGCGACTCCTGCAGGTAGGTGTATTTATATTAGTTTTCATTACCTCCTCCAAGGAGGTCATGTTTTTGGTAGCGTTGGTTTGTTTGTCTGTCTGCCAGCAACTTTATGGAAAAGGTTCAGGACCGATTGACCTGAAATTTTCACCAATTTAATTTTTAATTTTCAAAAATTAAATTTCAATTTAATTTTCATTAAATTTTGGTGGTCACCTTCTGGATCCAGGAATGTTTTGAACTATTGTGAGATAGGCCAAATTTTTTAATTTTTGCATATAACTCCAAACAAATGACCTGAGTGTTTGGTAAAAAATTACAAGAAAGGATCTCAATGAGTTTTATGATGTCTCAAAAGTTGATCCGGATCCAGAGAAAATTAAGGATGCTATGATCCAGAACACAAATGTCGTTGGAATTTTCAATGCTAAAAGGTAACAAATGAAGATACAGACATGCAACTCACACCAAATTGTAGCCGAGACTCTGCTGAATCGGGAACTGACGCATCTTCAATAGCAACGGAGCTAGATCCAGAATAAAACTGCCATTATGGAAATATCGATTTTTAGAAACAACTAATGAAGTCAAAGTGATACAAGCATGATTCCAGATGCTGTTGGTATGTTTACATGGTCAAGGAATCCAATGATGTAGATGAAATGAATGCAGGAGTGTACGTTTTTTTTTAAGTCACAGTATAAGGGGGACATGAGCTGCTTGGCGGGGGTCTGCGCTCTCCCAGTGCTTTTCTAGTTATTCATGTAATAGTGATGTACTTTGCTATTTTTTCTCTCTTCTTTCTCTGTCTGTGCTGCTTATCAGTTTGTAACCGGGACATCCAGCATCCCATACGAGGGCTTTGCTTCTCTGCGCGGCAGCAACGGACCTCGACGATTCTGCGTGGAAAAGTGGGGGAAGGTGACATCACTACCCAGGTAACTGCATTTAATCTCAATCTTAAGTGAGATTTGAAGTAGGGATGCACGGTATAATCGGCCATCGGCCACCCCACTATCAGGCCGCTGATTCTAAAGTCTAAAAAGACCCCCAAAACTCCTACTTCTTCTTCTGTAAAAATGTCTTTGTTACAAACTTTTAAACTTCTAAAGGATGTTCTGTGTGAACAGTTTATACACGGTAATTTGTTTATATAACCAAACATCCCCTGTTATTGGGTATTGTTTTCTTTTTTGTTTTGTTTTTTCTCAGGGAGAAGAAAATCCATGTGGTTCTAGAATGTAACGCACATATCCTATTAATTTTGTTTGAGCAACTGTCATTAAGTTTGACTTTTTATACAAACACAAGTTGAGGTATTTTTGTAATTTTGCGCAAGAAATGAATATTACATAATTTATTTTTCAGCTTTAATATCGGTATTGATATCGGTTATTGGCCACTGTGAGTTTTAAAATATCGGCATATCGGATATCGGCCAAATTCCAATATAGTGCATCCCTAATTTGGGTGAAGTTTGGGTGAGGAGCTTCTTCTAGAGGGCAACATTTGGATTATAAGTACATGCACTGAGGCTCAAGCGCTCAGTGATGCACAGCAGCAGCCGTACGAGTGGCTGTTCAGCCTTTGTGCTGCTTTTATTTATTTATTTATTTATTTTTAACTTCATTTCAAACTTCACATCTCTTGTTGGAGTCACATCAATGATGAATAAAAGTTCACATCCAAAAGCAAAGAACATAAAGACGAATATTGAAGAACAAATATAAAAAACTACAAGAAAAAAAATAACGAAAAAAAAAGAAAAGAAAAAAAAAACAAAATAAAGTATAATAAAATAAATGAATAATTACATCAATAATTAATAATAAAAATGCGAGTTACAAAGTTAACACATGACATTGTGCTGCTTTTTACCCCCCCCCCCCGGCCTGCCATCTCTCCCTCAGAGCTCATACCTGTTTCAACCGGCTGGACCTGCCCCCATACCAATCTTTCTCAATGCTGTATGAGAAGATGCTGACCGCTGTGGAGGAGACCAGCACCTTTGGCCTGGAATGAGATTACCTCTCATCTGTCCACTTCTCAGTTCTGCTTTTGTATCTTCGAAGGACTTCTGTTACTTATGAAGGGAGATGATCATTTATGAAAATAGTTTGTTCATTTTTTTGGCACAGAAAAACTAAAACAGCCTTAAACGTTCAACAACACTTGTTAATTGATGATGTGTTTCCTTCTAGTGGTGGGTTTGCAAAGAAACGCCCACTTATTTTACACTCCACCACAAAGACTTGCTCCTGTATTATTTGGTGTCAGATTGTCACGGGTCACAACAAATGAGGGAGAGCTGAACCAAAACCACAAGTGTTTAAAAAAATCAGGATTTAAACCTCAATTTCTGATTTTTGTCTCATTTCCTATCAGTTAAGATGCATAAACCATCACACTGACCTCCTCAGATGTCTCCTGGAGAGAGGTAAATGTATTCTGCTGCACTTGAATATATTTGAATCCTATTTAATAACACGCTTTCACCTGTTTTACATAAATAAAGAAACATGAAGTCTTCTCCAGAAAGGACTCTGAGCAGAGCTTCTAAGTTCTGACCAATCACAGAGCTTTTAACGTAGAGAAGCAACTTCATATTTTCTGTTCGTCCTCTTTTCCTTCTTTTTATTTATTTGTAAGTTTTGATGGCTCTTGGAAATCCGAAGGGCTCATTGCATCATCCGAAGCTCTACCTGCCCTCATGTAGCGTTTACACGTCCTCACTTTCATCATCTTTGTGCAATTTTTCTAGCCGACTTTGTCTATCGCTGATTTTGGAATCCCCCCCGAGAAGCTTTTCTATCGTCGTCAAAGTATTTTCATCAACAGGATGTGATTTTTCTAATGATGATGTGTGGGGAACGCTTTTTTCTGTCGGATCTGGATTCATTTGGTTAAAAAAAGGACATTTTGCTACTTTTTTGCTCCAGTTAAAAATGTCTCAAACGAACTGCGTTGCATTTGACTGCAAACAAATCTGTTTCCTGAGAAATAACTGAAGTCTGTTGTTGATGTTTGGTGAAACTATTCTATGTTCACGAAGAAAGAAAAGAAGTTTGTCAAACTCTGTGAAGTGATTGTAAGTTCAGTTTCATTCAGCTTTATTTATACACTACTAAATCACAATAAATTCAATCCAAATAACTGAAGTCCAGTTATAATCCACATAAAACTGATCCGTTATTTGATTCTAGAGGTGTCAAAAATAGGCTAGAAAGTAGAAGTCCTGTCCATCAGTTTTTCCAACCAATCACTGAACCAGCTGAGTTTAATTAGCTCCTCTGCTGGGTAGAGGAGCTCGTTAGTGAAAACACCTGTTCTAAATACTAGTAGATTCAAAAACATGGCAGGATTTTTACTCAAGAACTACTTTTACTTCTACTTTTGGCACCTTTGTTTGATTCATATTTGTCCAATTCATAACATCTGTGTTCACATTAACCGACTTGTTTAACAGGAAGGAAATCCTCCAGCAGAACCAGCTGGGGAGTGGAAAGGACTGGAAAGACAGGTCAACGAGCAGGTCACATCAATAAAACTACACTGGTTGGCACGAGGTTTTGGTAGACTGGTAATAGAAAAGGGATTCACAAATGTCCCTACATGAAAGTACAGAGTTCTCATGCAAATAAATACCAAATGATGAACATCTTGTTCCATTTCTTTAGTTTTTTCTTCAGCAGTGCAGCTTTGTTTTGCTCTATCCCCCCATCCCCCACCCTACTACTGCCAGAAGTGCACACAGGTATTAATAATGAACAGGTGTGCTGCACAGATCCATCTCTGCGGTGAGGAAAACCTAAAGTGAGGTGAGTGAATGCACACTAGCGAAGATTTTGTATAAAATATCCCCTGGGTTGAGTTATTTAACTGAGATGGTGCAGAAAGTTTAGTTTGACCTACAAAAGGCTACAGAGTTTCAAGTTTATTTATATAAAGCACATTTGGTAAAATTTGTAATAAAAGCCATAAAATAATTAAAACCCTCAAAACTTTTAACAAAGAAAACAGAAAAAAATTGAGAAAAAAAGAGAGCCCAGCTCAACGTTATTATAGCTAACTAAAACTAACGAAAAAACTAACACTGAAAAAAGATTTTTGTTAAAGTTATACCGTGTAACTTTTGGCCACCTTGGCCACTAAACCTGTAACCTCCCACAGGCACCACAACTGTCTCAAAATTAAACAGTTTCAGTCTGTGTTTTGGAAAAATGTTGCAGACCACTTTGAAAAGCTGGTTTTTAAGTCATCAAGCCATTAATCAAAGCGCTCCAGGTTACATGATCCAATGAAAGATGGCCCGCTCCGGAGATGTTACAATGCCTGGTTTTTGAGAATGGCAGCCCCCTCGGAGCAACGCCATGCGTCAAGTGCTCTATATTAACCCCAGAAATCAGCTATAGTTAACTTATATTAATAATAATGTCAGAATATAATGTATCATAATATTTGGCTAACATTGGGTTCAAAAGTTATACGGTATCACTTTAACTGAAATAAAAATAACATTTTTATTCAAAAAGATAACTAGCTGAAGTTGTATTATGACTACAAAACTAAAATTATTGCAAAAACATCCTCAGTTTTTGTCTTTGTATATTTGTTTAATACGTAAGCCTTTTAGGTTGATGTGAAATCTATTTCTATGTATTGTATTTACTTCACTCTACCGTTTTGACTCTGAGTGGCTTCCTGATTATTTTGAATGTCACACCAGACAAATTTGGATAATTCATGAAAAAAAAGAAAGTTTTAGGTTTTTTTCTAGATGAACTAGTAAACTAACTAAAACTAAGTTTTGTTTTTTTTTTAAACCTAATAAAACTAGAAACTACTAAACTACTAAAACTAACTGAATTGAAAAACAAAAAAGGAAACTAATTAAAATTCAAACTATTATACTTTGGTCCAGCTCTATAATGTTTTGAGGGTTTCCCTGGTCCTAGGGACTCCTGCCCTGTGGTTTTCCAGATATTCCTACTTAACACACCTGACTAGATGAAAGGCTCGTTAGCAGCTTGCAAAGAACTTGATGAGAGTTGAGTTGATCTGGATAGGTGTGGTGGAGTTGGAAACCTGGAATACATGCAGGGCAGGGGACCCTGAAGACCAGGGTTGGGAAACCCTGGTTTTAAAGGCCAAGCCGTAAACTGCAGTGTCCAGATTGAATTGATGACAGCTGGGGTCAGATGGTTCTGCTTGCAGCACTAACAAAGTTATCCATCACAGCTGTGTGTTCCTCTTCATTATTCTCTGAGGCATCCAGCTAATGCAAAGTAATCAGAGAACTTGGGAAAGGGGGAGGTGTCTGACCAGCAGCTGAAGTCATGGTTAAGCAAGTGAAGAGGACATATGTATCTAAACGCAATCCAGAGACACTGTTTCCTGTCATGATGCTTCCTACTGATGCCCTGGCTACTTGGCTACAGAGATGTCCCTTTGGATGAATGATCAGTACGTGGAAGACGGGTTCAGACCCCTGCCACATCTTCTCTGGACTAAGGCTCATTTAAAAAGCTCTGAGGCAAAGCGGAAACTGTTCTGCAGTCAGATGAAAATGTGAGGATGTTTCTGGAAAGAATGGAGGCCGTGTCCTGCAAACTAGCGGGTCGGGAGCATCCAGCTTGTTATCAGTGGATCAGCTGGATGGGGGATTAGTGTCTATGGCGACGGCAGCTTCTACATCTGTGAATCTCCATCACTGCTGGAAAGCACATGGAGGTTCTAGAGCAACAGCAGCATGGCTGAACACAGAAGAGTCTGAACTGCAGTCCTGCATGATAAATTGTCATATCAGTTTTGACAGAATCTGTCGAGTAGATAGAACTTAATTTTAACTTAGTTTTTAGTAATACTGATTTTAAAGAAGTTGTAAGAACTTTGGAGGGCAACATGCTAAATAACTTTATTTACTAAAGTTATATCACATTAATTAAAATGGGGGAGCAGATTTCCCACAATGCAGTTCACTTCTTTTAACAGTAATTAGAGATAATTAACAATTGAGGGATTTTATAAAAAAAAATGTTGGCAGTGTCATGTGACTGCTCTCAGCTTATTTGTTTATTCTTGTATATAATACCTACTATCCAGCAGCTGCTGCATGTGACAGACGTCTGTGGTTTGACATTAGATTTAGGTAAAACACCCGAACTACGTAGTAGGAATAGTTTTGAGATGGTCAATTGCTCTAAGTTAAGTTAATAATCGATTTGGTAAAAAATTAAATGAAGATTATGTGAAGCATCTCTCACTTATATGAAATGAATGACATCAAGCTTCCTCCACAACATCATTCACTTACAGCTTAATCATCAGATTTATCCTTTTAAAAAGTTCTACATTCCACTTAATCACTCCAATAAGGAAAACTAATTTTGGGGGGGGAAGTTGGTAATTTATAAAGAAAACCAAAAAAAGGAAGGAAAATTGGGGGGTTATAAAAATCTACGAAAAGGTCCTGATTCCTTGCGCACAAACTTTAAAATATAGATAGATAGATAGATAGATAGATAGATAGATAGATAGATAGATAGATAGATAGATAGATAGATAGATAGATAGATAGATAGATAGATAGATAGATAGATGAATGAAAAATGGTTTGCGTTCATTGTGATTTTTACAGAATGTCACTGAATGCCTCAGACATGGTAAAGCTTGTCAGTCAGAACAGCGAGCTATGACTCATCACAGTTAAGATCTGTGATTGGACCGCAGCTAAAGTGGGCCGTTCCGTTCTTGTTGGTCCGTGTGTGTTGGAGCAGTTTACGTTTTGTCATCATTTTTGTGGAGAACACTACGATATAGAAGATGCAGATGAGGTGCAGATAGAAGATCTAAGCCGCATCTTTAAAGGTATTTATCTGCAGCATTATTTAATGAACAGGTGACTCCATCTTGGTTAGTAACCATTATTTTTTGTCCTCTGCGGAGACCAGATCGCTGCGGAAACAGGAGGAGAGAAAGAAGGAGACATTCGAGGGAAGCTTAGTCGAGAAGGGAGCTGAAAATTTACAAATCTTGTTGAGATGTATTTGGTCGAATCGGTAAGCGCGCATTTTTCTGGATATTGTGCGGTTGTGATGTTTGGTGCTTAGTGAGGTGAAATTATGCAGCGGAGTGGTGGTGTGATGCCGAAATCAGCTCCCTGCGAGAAAAGACTGTCCGGAACTGCGCGGGAGCGCGCGCAGCCTGTTAGAGGCGTTTCTCTCGTTTCTGATAGTTGTAGTTTGCGTTTGTTCTCCCCCAGCATCAAACATAGCCACTTAATAAACAGGACATTCTGTCCATATATTAACAGGTACAGTGTGCTGTGAAATGTTAGTCCTTTGACAGTCTTGTAGCATTTGCGGACGAAGATGTTCTAAAATACAAAACAGAAAACCAGCTGCTTTTCTGTTTTACAGCAAGTGTTTTACCTTATGATTGCGCAGACCCAGTGAGACAATGTAATAAACTTCAAAAAGGTGAAATAAAACATGTTTGATTCTATTCTAGTGTTTCCAACCATTACATAGGCAGGGCGCCCCCCTCCCTTACTAGACCTGGTGAACATAACAGCATCATAGCTGCTCTGTGTGTGTTCCTCTCAGAGTTTCTCCACTTGCCTGGATGTAAGATAAAAGTATTAAAGTATTATAGCTACTATTTCATAATATACATTTTACATTTTATTAGTCATACAATGTAATATACTTATTACAAAGCCATGTCACAGGAGTTGCTGCTGGTATTAATCCCCCCCATCCCGCCAAAAAAAAGAAGTTGGCAGCGAGGACATTTTTTGGCCCTTGGTGAAAATTAATAGAGGACTCCTGATTTAAGCCTGGAAAGTTTCCATGGTAAAGCATAGGTAATTAACCAAACACTACCTGCCAAAACGCGATCTCCACTACGACCTCTCCTCTTTAAGCGGACGTTTTTCGCTGCCAGAAAATGATCAGGGCCTCTTTACTTTGCAAAAAAGACCCATGTCGCCACCTCATGAAGCTGAAGAATGAAAGATATTAATCAGAGTGGAAAAAATAGTTTTTAGCTGATCAGCTTTATCGGTCTCTTCAATTGGCTGTTCGCACATGGTGGTTTTTTTTGACTAATATCACCGTGTAGATAGTTGGTGAGATTATCCTGAATAAATTCTGCATAATGATCTGGAGAACGATAGAGATGATGTAGATCAACAAGTACAACACATGCTGCGTTTACTGTTCCTTGGATATCTCATGTTTAGCCGGTTGAAGGTCAGTTAACACTAAATATTTGTCTATCTCAAAAAAGAAATCCTGGCTGATAAGCTAAGGCTTTGCACCTTTTCTTTAAGTATCAGTGAAGCCACCAGCCAGAACATGGATAACATTTTTGATATTGTGTGTTTTATTATTATTTTCTTTTTTTTTATGATGGGACAGGCAAAGTCCAAATACAAAACATGGCAAGAAAAAAAAGTTAATTTTGCAAATTCCTTCATGATTCTGCAAGAAGTAAATAATGACTGATAACCAAGTTATCAGTACTCTTCTGGATAATTGTGCCATCATCAGGGGGGAAATACAGGGCTGGTACAGTTATAGTGTCTGTTTGTGTGTTTAGTAGTATATTCACTTTTTCAATAACAACTTGGAAAACTTCATTTTTGTTTATTAAAGCGTTGCACGTGTAAGTACCATATTGTAGTCACATGAAGTATTATTATTATTTTTTTAAATTGCTGCACCATAATCTGTTTCTGCCATAGGACTGGCAAGTGATTAAAATTGTTATTTTAGAGAAATTTCTTGCATTCGACAAGGGAACTGAAGTGCTGGAGAGACAGGGGCCTTCACCTCATATGAGAGGTTTGCACTTTGCACACCGCCAGGTAGGGCGCAGAGGCACTGAGGGGACGCGGCGGAGCTCAGAGCATCTGCTTGTAATGTACACGAACAGGCTAAGCTAGCGTTTGCATTGTATTTAGCTTAATTGTTGTTTGTAAACTCTGCCCAGTCCCAAAGCTGGTACTCCAATCTGACTGCTGACATTTCGCCATGCATTACTATTCCTATCAAGATCATGATATGCCTTTTAGATGGTTTTAATGTAGTTTCTCTTCCTCCTCTGTATGTAGGGCTTCTGACTTTGTTGGATAGATAGAACTGTTAAGCCCCGTTTCCACCAGTGGGTCTGGGTTGGGCCACATTTTTTAGCATCTCCACAAATAAAAACTGTGATGGTTACCCTTATATCCAACCCAACCCATCCTACTTTTTTGGCACCCTTCCGTAAGGGTACTGATCTAACCGAGCTCTGAAGAAGGCTGGACTGACAGATGAAACTGTCAGATAGGTAAGACCAAAAATACATTTGTCTCTTGAAAAGAAAATTATCTGAGTCTAATGATCTAACCAATCTGAACTAAAGAGGTGGAGCTTAATACATTTGCAATCTGTTGATTGGTGGAAAAAATACATCACTTGCATGACCTGGCATAAAACCAAAGCAGGCATGACCCCTTTGTTTCTGTCATGTTTGGTGTGGTGCTTTAGATATAAGGTGTTGCACTGTGATGATGTCACGCGATCACGTAGCAGCGCTATCCGTTTACACCTCCAGGTTAAGGGTACAGTTTGCTGTGGGAACACAACGTGAAATCAACATATCCATACCAAAACCCACCCGACCCAACCCAACCCAGACCCCGTGGAAATGGGGGCTTTATTTTATTGGCTGTGCTCTGAAAGATCAAAGGCAAACGAGTTCAAAGTTCAAATAATTTTCATTAAAAGTTGTGGAAAATTGCGGTCGAGTTAAATGGCAGCTGGCATTGTTTAACAAGGGACGTATTTGACGTGATTTTTGTTTAAAGAATCTTCTGGATGTTTGGTTTTATTTGCTGTACTTTAATATTAATCTGATTTTAATGTGTGCTACATCAAAAAAATCCACTGAAGTGACTAGATTGGTGCTACCTTGTCATTTAATATTTTTGCTTTGCTACATAAAGCAAAAATTGTACTACCCCGTCTTAAGGGATCTTTTGTCCTTTTCCTCTGGAGGGGACTGGTATGATTTTCAACAGGTAAATTGGTTTGTGTTATTGGTAAATAAAATTGCTAAATAGTCTGAATGATCTAAATGGAAAAAAATAAAATCGAGCTTGTGATTATAAAAAAAATGTGATAATTTTTTTTCCCATATTGCCCAAACCTAGGCATGAGATTTTTTTCTGCCATTTTAACACCTTCCAAAGGAGGGAATTTAGTGGCCTGGAATAATCCAGGTATGTGGGAATATTCCTGCTGTATGGTCTTGAAAAACAATTTTATCTTTCTTTTTCATTTCAGTGTTACCTGGAGATGTGCAGCAGCTGTTGGTGATTTCAGAGGGACTTCTCCGTATATGGAGTCTGGACAAGCAGGACCTGAAGTCCCATCTCATAAAGGGGGAATCAGAGGAACTATGGCCCAATCAGGATGGAGAACAGTTGATGAAGGTCTGGTGGAGAATGTCACCAGTTTACCAGTGTTGATGAGTCCTCTTAAGACTGAAGATGATGAAAAAGAATCTTCTTTTTATTCAGTCCATCTTCATCAACCCCAAACTGACGACAGCACAGAGGTAGAGGCTTCAACCAACAATCCAGCTGAACAGATTAAATCAGAATCTGATGAAGAGGTCTGTGGAGGACCAGAACTAACTAGTAATCGAGACCCAAACAGTTATTTCAAACAAAATAGTGACTGGAAGGCTTCGGGTTCTTCTGAGATAAAACATTTTTCATGTTTTAAATCTGAATTGGAAGATGTTGGTGCAGGATGTAATGATGATGGGACACATTTGTCAGGTGTTAACATTGATGAGAAATGTAACACTGCAGAAAAAATCTCCAGCTACTCTGACGATGGTGAACACATGAGAATCCACACAGGAGAGAAACCATTCAGCTGTGATGAATGTGGATATGGATTTAGTCTCAAGAAAAACTTAAATGAACACATGAAAATCCACACAGGAGAGAAACCATTCCGCTGTGATGAATGCGGACATAGATTTAATCGAAAGTCAATTTTAAATGAGCACATGAGAATCCACACAGGAGAGAAACCATTCGGCTGTGATGAATGTGAACAAAGATTTAGCCAAAGGACACACCTAAACCGACACATGATAATCCACTCTGAGAGAGAGACCATTCAGTTGTGATGAATGCGAACAAAGATTTAGTCAAAAGGCAACCTTAAACCGACACATGAGAATCCACTCCGGAGAGAGACCATTTATCTGTGATAGTTGTGGACAAAGATTTAGTCACAAGACAACTTTAGACCGACACATGCGAAGCCACACGGGAGAGAAACCATTCAGCTGTGATGCATGTGGGAAGAGATTTAGTCTCAAGACAAACTTAGACCAGCACATGAGATTCCACACAGGAGAGAAACCATACAGCTGCGATGCATGTGGACAAAGATTTGGTCTCAAGACAACCTTGAACAAACACATGAGAATCCACACAGGAGAGAGACCATTCAGCTGTGACGAATGTGGACAAAGATTTAGTCAAAAAACAACCTTAAACCAACACACAAGAATCCACTCAGGAGAGAGACCATTCCACTGTGACGAATGCAGACAAAGATTTAGTCAAAGAGCCTGCTTGAACCGACATATGAGAATACACACAGGAGATAAACCATTCAGCTGTGATGAATGTGGACAAGCATTTAATCTAAAGACGCACTTAAACCGACACATGAAAATTCACACTGGAGAGAAGCCATTCAGCTGTAATGAATGCGGACAAAAGTTTAGTCAAAAAGGAAGCTTAAACCGACACATGAGAAGCCACTCAGGAGCAAAACCATTTTCCTGTGAGGTTTGTGGTAAATTATTTAGGTGGCGTGAAACTTTAAAAAAACATGCATGCCCATACAAATTAGAAGAGGCACAATTGGAGGTTTATGCTATAACTGTGTAAACAATGTGTTATGTAAAGGGTAAAAATTAGTGGGTAGTGTTTTTTAATTTATTTTGGTTTTTTTTACTCACTTGGATCCTCAGTTCCCTGCCTTGTTACTAGACTTTTTACTATGGACTGTGTGTGCGTGTGCATGGGTCAGTATGTGGGGATGGGAGGGACAGGGTTTCAAAATGATCATGTTTTATATTGTATTGTAATAGTTCCTGTGTTCGACTGTTACTGGGGGTTGGCTGTGATGTGAGGCCGGGTAAGCTAGGGGGTGCACAGAGAATGTGAGAAAAAGAGGTGGGGAAAAAAGAAGAGTGTGAATTGTGGCAAACAGCAGCTTTGTTTAAGTTGTTAGAAATAAAATCAGTCAAAGCGAGAGTTGGCCTCCTGTGTCTTCCTTACTGCTGAGGCATTACAGTATTTTGTGAAGCACATTTTTCCATTTTATGAATGAAAAGTGATTCATTCTGATTGGATTTGCGATTTCATATCACGATACTACTGGTATCTTTTATTGGTAGAAAATGTAATATCATGACTTCATGTGATCCATGCATCATAGTGGCGCTCCACTGACGGAGTAAACAAGAGAACACTACGGATCAAAGCTTATCAGCGGATGTAGGCTTCAAAATATTAACAAAAAACAGAATTTATAAAAGTTACAAACCAAACTAGAATAGCAATTTAATTTAATAGTACCATGACAACAAATTTGTGTGGTTTGGGGGTATAATATTGTAATACTCAGTAATTTGCCCAGGATTTGAGACCTTCCCCTGGGGTCTGAGCTTAGGCGCTGGTCCGGCGTACAGACAGTCATTCAGAGAAACACCGGTCCAGCGCTGTGAGGCTCCTCCACAAACAACGGGAGGGCACCCTCTCTCTGGCGAATGGTAAAGGTGTCTGTTCAAAAACAGTCATGTCTGACAGCAACTTATCATTCTACGTAGGTTATCATTCTACATTATTAATATTCTCAAATTAGAACACACCATAAGTGAACAGCCTCCCCACTCCTTCATCCTCCCCTTTTTCTAAATAAGGTTATAAGCAATCAAAAATTAAGTCAACTTGTTCCTCGAGTAGAGCTGCATATCATTACTGTACCTAGCCCTTTTAGTGACGCAGGAAATCTGGCATGCCAAAATAAACCCTCTCTGAGAAAAGTGACATTGTTTTTCTTTGGAGAACTGATATACAGTATGCAGTAATATCAACAATATGAAATCGTTTATAGTGTTATGTCATTATCACTCCTTTAAGCAGACAAAAATTACATGTGGAGTTCCCCAGGGTTCCATCCTGGGGCCCTTTCTGTTTAACATCTATATGACTCCCATTGGCCCAAATTATAGAAAAAAAACAATATCATTATTATTACTATCATTATTATTATTATGATGATATAATGCATTTTATTTATAATGCACTTTACATTTGTAGAACAAATCTCAAAGTGCTACAGAGGAAAAGTTCAAACAGATAAAAGCACACACTGGTAAAATAAAAACAATGTAAAAGTAACACACAGTAAAACACATTGAGAACCCAATAAAACTTTTATAATATATATAATATAATGTCACCAAGAGACTGAGGCTCTGTACATGCCCTTGGTAAATGCACGGTCCTCAGACGTGCTGCTACCAAAGACTGTAAAAAAACAAAACAAATAGACGTAATATCCAATTTCGTCTGTAGAGCTGAAAGTGAAGTCTGTTGGGTGTTTCCCACTGGTGCCATCTTGCCGTGCCATGTGTTGTCACTCCCAGAAAATACTAAAATGGGCAAAGACATGGCCGCTCCCAGCCTTGGGGCAAATGATTGACAGCCAAGCTAAATTCTAACCGAGCTAATTCGAAGTGAACAGGGATGAACAAAGATAAGGGGTCTCGAGGAAAGACACACTCAGACTTGCTGTTTATCAGCTACAAACCGCCATTGTGAAACTGTGCTACAGGCTGAGGCCTTCCTGGTACCAAGCAGGGAGCTAACTATTAGCCTCCATGGCTGCGGCCTGTCAGTCAAAAGGAAACAACCCTAATTATGTATGGTTTAAAGATTTAAAAACATCTAAACGAATGAGTTATACAAAAAATGCACTTCCTCACAGTTAGCATGAAGATAAACTTGACGTAGAACCTAAAATGTTTTTTTTTTAACCGGGCTGTAAACATGTTTATTCCTGCTGTGAAGTTAGCCTTTTTAAGATGGGAGTCTATGGGGATTTGCTGTTTTGAAGCCAGCCCCTAGCAGATTAAGAGTGAATTACAATAATTAAGGTTACTTCCGAGGCTTCACTTTTCTCCAGTGGAATTTGCCCCTTGGCTGCTACCCAGAAAAGGCTGTGATGCAGCACCAGATGCTGCAAGAGGCTCAGAAGGCAATGGCTCTTTAGATGAATTGTCAGCCCATTTATGCTTCCATCAGCTCCAATGCCTCCTCCCAGGGTGTGCCAATAATGTATTTGGGTTCATACCATAGACTGTATATAATTACTGGACATAGCTTCCGGTCTCTTCTGAATAGAGAAATGTGAAGCCAGTTGGGCATGTCTTACCGTCGCCATCTTGCCGTGTCACGTACGTCGTCACTCCAGGAAAATACTAAAATGGGCACAGCGCGACCGCGGGGCAAATGATTGACAGCTGACGTACTGTGGGCTAAACGCTAACTGAGCTAACACGAAACTAAGAGGAGCTAACAAAGATAAGGCTCCTAAGCGGCATGGTTAAGGTAAGACATGCTTAGACTTGCAATTCTCTGACTAAACACCGCCGTTGTGCGACTCTGTAACAAACTGAGACCTTATTAAGAGCAAACAAGGAGCTAACTAGGAGCCTCCGGTCGGCAGGCGGAGCTTCCGGTCTGCCGCATGTCAATCATAAGGACACGCCCTTAATTATGTGTAATTTGAAGAATAAATAACATCTAAACGAATGAGTTATAAAAAAATTCACCCCCCTCACAGTTGACATGAAGGTAAACTTGACCTAATAAACCTAAAATGATTTTTTGAACCAGGCTGTAAACCTGTTTATTTCTGCTGTGAAGTTGGCGTTTTTAACATGGGAGTCTATGGGGATTTGCTCGCTCTTGGAGCCAGCCCCTAGCGGATGAAGGGAATATTACAGAAAATGTCAATTTCCGGGTTGCATCACTGCTGGCCACCGGAGGTTGCCGCTTGGTTCATACACAGATTACCCAACCAAGCAAGACTTTGCCATGGCACCCATGAAGCTGTCATCCATGGCCCTGCAGCAGTAGCTTCCTCTACTCCTACATCATCATCATCATGTCAACGGGAATCTGCGCAGCAACACTCGCGGTACCAACCAGTTGAGAGGGCCAGATGTTGGAGCACTTCAAGTAGCTCAGCATATTGTCCAAAATATCCCCCCACTGCAGCTTCATCTACTGCCCCAGCCCACTTCTCCAGCAGTCCCCTATGCACCTGGCCCCCCAAGCATGTTGTCAGCGCCTGATGAGATTGGGGTAAGAGGGGTGGAGAGAAGGGTGATCACTGCGCCTCCTATTGTTCAACGTGTTCCCAACTTTTCCTCATGTAGGGATCCTGCTGGTGGGGATGAAGCCATGGGTGGGCCCAGGATGTCCTTATTTACATTTACTTGTTATGGTGTCGCATAATAGGGACGTCATCAAAGCCGCCACAGTGAAAAGTTTGTAAAAATGACGAATCACCACGAAAAAGCTGCTTCGAGCTCACAGGGGGGTCCGATTAATGTTTCGTAACAAAACATTGGTGAAATGAAGGAGTTTGTGGCAGATAATGCCTTATTTAGAGGCTGCACGCGGTTGCCCCATCACTTCCATTATATCGCGCATACGCTGATCTCAAGTGGATCTGTACATCTCCCGAAGGAATTCAAGTTGCACCAAAACCGTCTGGGTGAGTAAATGAACGTATTTCATGCTAGAAAATAGGTCCAGATTGAAAAAAAACAAAGTTCCCGTTTAAAGCTAAAGTAGGAGATGGTGCTAGTTTGTGTCTTGGAAAATGGCTTGCCTATTCTGAAAAGATCCTGTCAGTGTTGGTGGAAGGACTGTGAGAGGAGCACTTAGGAGTTTTTAGGGACAGATGCTGCTTCTGATGTCCCTGACGACATCCTGTAAAAAGAGCAGATTTTCATTGGATGGACTGTGCTCTATTTGCCAGCTGATGGAGACTTAAACCCCTTCTCCACTGGCCAAAAAAACCCTTGTTTTAACCCGCAAACAATCGGCTTTCAGTGGCAGTGGAAACGGCTCACAGACTTGCGTTGACCCAAGTCAAACTACTTGGCTACTACGTGAGTTAAAATCACCTTCAAATGTCTTGGCTCCGATCAGCATGCAGTGGGAACACCAGATACTCAAATTTACATGACGACATTGGGCGGTGCGTGCCTACATCATGACATCGCAGCAGTCATGTCTCATAACGTACGAAAACAAGTCTGCTTTGGCCTCAAATTCACATCGCCTATGTTCCATCTGCACTAGAAAATCACCCGCTGATTTGCCATTTTGAGGGTGGACAAAGGTTCAAAACAAGAATGCACACTGAGAATGGCCTGACTCTCTTTCCATGTTTACTTTCCTGATTTCTGTCGCATGGACGACATCATAATGACCCCAGTGTGACTGTGTCACCAGACACGCAGAGGTGGGGACAGAGGCCAACGGGGGATCAGACCCAGCACTTTTTAGTTTCTGATGCAATCCTAGTAGTAAAACTAAACTGTCTTGGAAACAAGTCAAGGATAGATAAAGTATTAAATCTGCAACCTATAGCCATTTTCCCACTGAAATCAGTGGGTGTACATGGGTTTTTCAAACCCAGATTGACCCTCTTTAAAATTGGCATTAGGCTCCTTTCCCAATGCCAATTTTAAAGAGGGTCAATCTGGGTTTGAAAAAGCTGAATGGTTTCTCTCCTGTGTGAACTCTCATGTTTGTCTTTAGATTTTTTTTTTTTATTGCTACAGATTGTACCACAAACATCCCAATCAAGTGTTTTCCCTGTATGGATATCTTTTATTAACTTAAAATTTTGCTTTAGTTTGAAACATTTTGTACTGTTGAAACACCTCAAAGAACATTTTGTGAAGTCTCTCTGGAGAGATTGTTGGGATTGAAACTCTTCATCACCCACAGAGTAGCTGGGGATTTTTGCTGCAGTGTTACATTTCTTATCAATGTTTACACCAGACGAATGTAACCCATTGTCATTACAGCCTATAGCAACATCTTCCAATTCAAATTTGAGTTTATGAAAAATGTTTTATCTCAGAAGAATCTAATGCTGCGTTCCATTTCAACTCAGATGTCGGAAATTCCCAGTTCCGAGTAGGAAGTTTCAACTGGAACGGCCCCCTGAAGTCGGATTTCCCACTCGGAAAGTCGGACAAATCTCGCAGCTACGAGTTCAGATTTAAAGATGGCCGCGCCCAGTGTTAGCAGTTTTAGAAGCTCCTGTAATGTTACATTTATTTACACTTCTTACTTATATTTTGTTGCATAAATCAGTCGTACACGTAGTATTGGTTTATATAGATGTAGGGGGAAGCTGCGGTAGTATAATTCACATTTTTCATGTGATATATGTGAACTACAACGCCAGCTGTGCCAACAACGGCTAATAACAATAGCCTTAGCAAACAGGTTGTTTTGCTAGGCTGCTTACTGGTTTTCCGACCAGTGAGCTGGAACACAAGTTGGTCGGGTGTGACGTCACCCCCCAGTTCCCACTTCCCAGTTCCGAGGAAAATGGAACGCAGCATAACATCTTACTCTCACTCTCTTGTTTTAAATAACTGTTGGGGTCTGGATTACTGGTTAGCTCTGGTCCTCCACAGATCTATTCATCAAATTCTGTTTTAATCTGTTCAGTTGGACTGTTGGTTGGAGCCTGTACCTCTGTTCTGTGTTCAGCTGAATAAAATATAAGGATAAGATTCTTTTTCGTCATCTTCAGTCTTCAGAGGATCCACCATCATTGGTAAACAGGTGACATTCTCCACTAGACCTTCATCAACCGTTCTCCATCCTGATTGTGCCAGAGTTCCTTCAATTCCTCCTTTATGACATGGGTCTCCAGGTCCTGCTTGTCCAGGCTCCATTTACAGAGAAGTTCCTCAGTAATCACCATCAGCTGCTGCACATCTGCAGGTAACACTGAAATGAAAAAGAAAGATAAAATAGGATTTCAAGATTACGCAGCAGAAATATTCCTACCTCAAAGCCCCTCTTTAAAGTCAGACCTTTAAAATATCTGTATGCAGGATACACTCTCAAAAATATATGTACGAGACAGGAACATTTCAGTACCTGTAGGTACTTTTTTTTTTTTTTTTTTCAAATGTTCTCTCAAAAGTACAGTATTGGTCTTTATTAGGTCAGAAGTGTACCTAAAAGGGTCAAAAGTGATATAAAGTACAAATTTGTTCCATTTCAGTCCTAAGGGTACCTGCAGCATTGAAAAATGTGTGTAGCTTGTACAGTAACTATGATTAGCAGTACTTCTAAACCATTGTATAAGTATAGTTATATCACGATTTTCATATGGATCATAGTAATCATATGTATAATTATTTGTGTTTGGCCTAATATTTATATAATAATTATTCATTTATTATTAGCATCTTTGATCGTTGTCATAATCTCTATTTTATTGACTTTCGTTCATCATTTTCAATTGGTTTAATTGTACTTTAATTGATACAGCTTGATAAGGTACAAAAATGGACCAGGACCGAAGGGTACAGAAATGTCTTTCAAAAAGGAACACCCCCAGCAAGATATTTTCTGTTCATAAGTTTCAAGTATAAACAGCACTGAGTTGTTATTTAATTTTACAGTCTCACACAGTCTTTTTTACTTTAAAATGCAGTGTGAATACGTGTTGTTTATTAAACACACACACTGAAATTTGCTACAGTTGTCATGGTCACATGAGCCCCTTTTCCACCATCACATTTCTGCTCAGCTCACTTCACCTGCCCTCCATTAGTGGGCTTTTCTACTAGGGGTTTTCCAACGTGATCCACTTCAGTGTGACTTCTAAGATCGGCAACATGGTTCTGGATGCTGGACTGGCCTTCCAACCTCGCTTTCCATTATATTCATCTTTTGAAATGTGTTACAGCTTGTTGATTATCGTGTAGCGTAGCTGGTGATCCCTGTTAGTTTAATGTGGAGCCAGAGCGCAAACCATCCAGGTGACGTCAGAGCTTAGAGTAGCCTACTGCAACATGGTGGCGCCCTTGTACTAAAAACATAAAACTTCGCTACGTTTTTCTTTTATTTGCTTATATTTATCACGTTTGGTATATAATTATTGATAAGACCAGGACTCAGTCCAGTAAATAAAGTTAGGTTGGTTGACCGTTTCATTTCCACTTTAAAGTATTGATGTCTGTGACATCCATTAAAGTTAAAAAAAAAAAAGAAAGTTTCTTCTTGGGACAATTATTATGTTATTAACCAATAATCAAGGTAAATTTTATAACAAAGCCTCTAATTGATTAATTAGATTTTTTTAAACGAACCCCAGTCACACGTGCACAAAACGTGACATTCAGATTATGGCCTTCTTCTGCCATCTAGTGGTCACAGTTGGTTACTGCAGTTTGATTGCATGCAATAATTGCATCCTGTTTGCATATCTGTAAACCTGTTTATTGTTCAGCCATCTGATCAGAAAATAATTTTGGCTAGGATCAATGTTTAGTTAAGAAGATAAAAAAAGCAAACCTGTCTCAAACTTTTATATTGTGGGGCAGATATGCGCCATCTTGATGTGTTTTCATTAGTGATTATAGTCATTCATTAGACACTTCGACTTCTAAGCCAGGTGTTCTTACTGTGAAAATTCTTTACAGTAGGTCAGATTCATACAAACATCTTTGTTAAAAAAAAAACAAACAAAAAACCCCCCCCCACACACATACATTGAGTGTCATCAGTGACATTGGGTCTTTAGAAAATACTCAAAGTTTTCCATAAGTGTCACTGCTGAATGAAAGTGCTGTATTTCACTGTTCCAAGGCAGAGTATATTTAAACAACTTACTACCACTGTTGGGTACAATCTTTAGTATTCAATTATATTCTAATTAAAAGGTTTGGCCTCATTATAATCATTAATGTGGGCTTCATCCTCTTCTGCATGTCAGCAGCCTCCTCTGCAAGTTACCACTTCTTGGGGTCACCACAAGGATCAATCTGGAGTCAGGGAATATAATGATAACAGGGCCAAAGTAGATAAAAAACTATACTCCAGGCATTTTAGAAAAACATGCAAGAGATGGAGGGTGAAGGAAGTATTGCTAAAAATACAATTTCAAGCTGAAATTCCTGAAAAATTGATGAGGGATTTTTGATCAATAAAATGAGGGAAAAATAGTGTTTAAAATGACGTGCACATGTCATTGAATCATGGTCATTTCTGGTTGTTAAAAGAGGCTAACTTTCCATCTGTTTGTTGGAGATGTAAGTTTGTGAGATACCAAAACATTAAACTTATCTGATGTTTTGTGAGAACTGCAGCCTAGTACCTCTATGTATGGTGTTGTTGAAAAAGAGATTTCTAGATTTAGTGTGAGTGTATGGCTGAAGAGGGATTAAAAATGATCTAGTAAAAACTTGTAGTGCAAAAAAATTGCTTTAAAAATAATGTTAGTCAGTGTTTGATTAATAATTGTCTTCATCCAGCCCCTTGATTACTGTTCTGTGATACAC
>JALJCO010014507.1:0-21403 GCA_023101725.1 Atherinomorus stipes
GTATCTGATCTATGGTAGTATCTAATACCTGCTAGTATCTGATAACTGGTAGTATCTAATATCTGCTAGTATCTGATATCTGGTACCACTAATACCTAATCGTATCTGATATATGCTAGTATCTAATACCTGCTAGTATCTGATCTATGGTAGTATCTAATACCTGCTAGTATCTGATATATGCTAGTATCTAATACCTGCTAGTATCTGATATCTGGTAGTATCTAATACCTGCTAGTATCTGATATCTGGCAGCCAGATGTCCAAAATGAACTCCATTGGCTGAGTTAAGGATATTTTGGGATCTTTGCTCTCGGAGCAGAAAACAGTTGTATTTCTCAGAATATGACAGAAACAACCTCACAGTTGTCTGCATCAGTGTTTTTTTTGTTAACATTGACGATGACTAAATCATTTCGTTGATGCCCCTTTTTTTCATGACGATAACAAGACGATGACTAACTAAACATGTCTCTATGCTGACTAAAACATGACGAGACGTGTGTGAATTTTCGTTGACTAGACTGGTTGAAAATGTCAGTATCTGGTCTGTCAGACGCTTAACATGCAGGAAATTTCTGCCCATTCTGCGTTAATCTGTCTGTCAAAAGTTTAAAAAGTAGCTGCATCCTCTTCTTGTTTGGGCACGCCGACCACTTGGTGTGCAGCCGTGTGCAGCATCGGAGTTCTGCACAGGCTTTACTGACCCGCATCCGCCCGATTCCGAACCGACCACAAACCACGGCTCTCCATGTCAAACGTGACCTGCACTTCAACACATTAAATTACTGAATGTGTAAATATACTGTAGCCACTTAGGAGCTTTATTTGTTTGATTCAGAGATTCCTGCGTAAAAGATCATCATCCTGGTTTTAACTTTTGTTTTAATCCAGATTTTACTTTATTGCAGGATCGTGAGAGATCGGCGCGGACACAATGAAGACTCAAAAACAGTGATTGTGCTAGAATACTGTGCAATTTTATTCCCCGCTCTGAATCACATACAAATCAACAATTCATTTCAAACAGTAGCTGACACATATTTATTGCTTACCTTAGCACAGAACCGGAGAGCCCAACAGTTCGAGTAAGACAAAAAGTATCAGCTGGCTGGGCGACTGATCAGATCCCGCAGCAGACTCCGACTTGACTGCAAGTTGCACACTGTTTTATCAGGTCGGGCTGCGTTATCACTAGACTGGCCAGACCCGGTGAGTAAGCATCCCTCTCTACTGACTCTCAGGCTTGGTGCAAAAGTGTTGTGTTCAAGCAGAATCAAAACAAGTTATGTTCTCAGGCTTGGTAGAAACATGTTAAAGCAGTATCAAAACAAGCCATATAAGGCAATTATCAATATATAAGCATTAAAATGTGCATAAAGGCATAAACATAAAGATATTCCAACTTTGTTCTCTGTTCCTGCTTCACATCACCAGCAGTGTCTCTGCCTGTGCTGGAAATGATCCCAGCGGCTGATGTTTAAAACACGTCATGTCCACAAACATAAAACAAACTTTTTATCATTAAGACTTATCACCAACTTAGATAGCTGCAAAACAACACTGGTCTGCATATATATCAGTATCAGTTGATATAGTAAATTAAGAGGTGGACAATATCGGTATATCAGATATCGGTAAAAAAAAAAAAAAAAAAGAAAGAGAAGCAAATATCAAACATCCCTGTTAAAAAAAAATTAAGTGATCAAATAATTCAACTACAGGTTAAAAATAATATTATTTAAAGAGGGGTTTCATGTCATTATTAGGCACATAATTACCTTTTATGGCACAACCAAATAACTGTTACCTTCAGAAGTTTTGAAAATACAGTATACATGAAAAAACAACCTAAAGAAATGTGACATCACTCCATGTCTGTCACTGATGCCTTAAAAATTCACTGCTGCCACTTTAAGATTCCTCCTATTGTGAAAACAAACTAAAACAAAACGTGAAATATCCAAAATCAAACCACCAAAAATGTAAACAAAACGTCATCCTCTCTAAAAGTAGCTGCATCATCACATCTGATTGGCTACTATGATCAAGTGATGCAGAAGATGTCACATCTGGCTGGTTTCATACACCATTTCATTCCCTAAAACTCTCTGAAGTTACAACAAATGGCATGTTTTGTGTCTGCATAGTGGTATCTCGATACTCAAAAAAGTATAAAATACTTTGACTGATATTAAAGTATCAACTTTAAGGTTTTGATTCACCCATCCTAACCAGCATCACTGATAGTTTGTTTTAGTCTCATTTAGCAGTTATCAATGGTTTGTATGTTGGCTGAGTAATATTCACAAAAGCCTCCATTTCTGTGTATTTTTTCATTAGAAAATAGTCACTTTTCAGTATTTTAATCAAGCATTTAAATTACACAACTGAAAACAAAACCACAGTAAACAGATGAAATGATAGTAGAAGAGAAGAAAACGAAAAGCCCAAAGAAAGAAGAAGAGAAACTCAAACATAGATCGCAGAGCATCTTCTGGGATTAACAAGAAATGAACTCTCCAATGCAACATGAGGCCATGACAGCTGCACCTTCAGAATGTGGAGTATTTTTTCTGAGAAGCTAACCTGATGCAGTAAAATGCATCTGAGCTGGAGTGTGTGTGGACATGAAGAGCTGCATGTGTGCTGTGAAGCTGAAGCCAACTCCTGCGTGCTTCTGTGAAAGCCTGCAGTGGTGAGCCAGATCCCAGTCCGTGATGCGGAGGGGGATGCTATAAACAGTCCGGCGTCAGCCTGAAGCCGCCTGCATGGCTTCGTCCTCGTTCAACCAGCTGGCATTTCACGCTGCATTTATACAAGTCAAGGATAAGTGCGCGCATATCTGACTTTTTAATATTTGAAGTCTTTCTGTCGTCATTGTAGACCTCCATTGTTGATCTGAATCTTTTAGGAGGGTTTGTCCTCAGCTGTAGGTGGACTGGCAATACAGATGTTATTTATCCTCTTGCATTTTTCTGGTGTTAGAAGGTCTACTGCTGTAATGTAACAGGTATTACTTAGGCCCAATTCCAATTCCTCTTTTCATCCCTACCACCACCCCTACCTCTAGCCCTTCCCCTCGATTGAATTATTCCCTAAGAAATGGGACAACACTTCGAAATACTCATGCATCACATGAGTAATAGTCCATATCCATAGCATTTTACCCTATCAAAAAAATAGTGTAGTAATGCAACATTGGTAATGGTTGCTTTAAATCAATATCCAACCCCTCTTGGACGCGCTTGTGTTTGTGCCAGTTTCTTCTTCTATGCTTGCATTATCGGCAGAGTAGGCTCTGAACACCAAGGCTTCCGTAGTTACAGTTATGCGTGCTTAACCCCAGCCAACCATTGATCTATGGGTTGATTACCATGGGGGCTCTTGTCGGAGTAGCTAAGGGTCCTGCGCTTGGGGGGGTATTTTATTGAAACATTGTTGATTTTAATATACAGATTCCTTTGTGCTATGTATGAAAAGTGTTGTATGAATAAAATTTGATCCCAGTGTCCTGAGTAGCGTCCATAATTTACTTGAAACATCATTTAGTATATTTTTATAGTCTAAGCGGTAGAACATCACACTACTCCAATGCACGTTCATGCGAGTTCACGACAATATGGAAGCCACGGCAGATGACAGCGCACGTTCTCTTTCTTTGTTTTAAATCAATAGCCAACCCTTCTTGCGTTTGTCCCGGGTTGTCCGCAGCTCAGTCGCTCTTAGCACAATGTAAACAGCTAATTTCTTCTTCTACACTTGCATCATCGGCAGAGTAGGCGCTGGACGCCACAGCTTCCGTAGTGTTGTGAACTCGCAGGGGCGCGCTTTGCAAAAGCAAGATGTAGTACTGTTTAGGCTATAAGAATATTAGGGGTGGGTACCATTCACATTTGAATTGATACAGTACCAATATCCGGTACCTGCGAGTTGATACCAGTACCCATCGGTACCAATTTTCGGTACTTTTATAGGTGTTTATATACCAATAGCAGATTTATTTCTCATCCTCAACATATAATTTTTAACTAATATATTGAAGCAAAATCCAGCTTTTATTCCATGTGGTGTCGGAGCGTCTGGTACACAGAGAGGAAACTCGATGGAATAATTTAATGAGAGAAAAGATGGAGTGATGTCTGACACTAAATAGATTCTGTCGTAGCATTTTGCGCAGGCAGGTTGGAGCCTGTGAGCCTGCTGGTGCAGTGACCATCTCAGCTTACTAACTTGGTATACACAGTTTTTGCCATGCTGGATTAACCAAACAAGCTTCCTCAGGGAGAGACGCAGACTCGATGTCAGATTTAAGTGTTGTGGCTGGTGCACTCGCATGCGGAAACTCCGCTGTGATGAGGAGTTTAATAAGATGTGGGATGTAAAGGAGGGAGGGAGAGATGCGAGTGACCTGCACGTCGGCTCTGAACTGGTTTACTGTGTTGGTTGATGACAAACTCATTAAGCATTTACATCATCTTGAGTTCTTGAACGGCAGTTTGTGAACCCCGCTGGTTGTTATCTGCCCCCCCGATTAGATCTGTTCAGCCGCTGAGGGGCTGACTTCTCCTCCTACTCTCTGCTGGCTGCAGACGAAGCGTTGGGAACGGAGCTTTGAGAAGAATATTGTGTTTAATCAGCTGCTTCCTCAGATTAGATGTGTGCCTGCTGCTTGTCTTGTATTTTGCATCACAAATATTGTAGCGAGCTTGATGTTTCAGAGAAGTGAAGCCAGAAAAGCTTCAATCAGCTGCTGGTTATGACTGAACACACGGGCAGCAGCGACTGGTGTCACGCGTGTCATGGGACGTTCACGTTCGACACAGAAATCGCCAAGTCTTCCACTCCCTCACAGTAAAAGGATGCATTTAGGTACCGAAACATGGTAACGTTTGATTTTACATGAATCAGTACTCGGTAGTACTGACGGAGTTCAGTAGGTACGAATAAAAGTACTGAGTTTGGTACCCATCCTAAAAAATTATACTAAATTGTGTTGTTTTGAGTAACTTATGGATGCGACCCACTCAGGACGCTTGGATAACATTGGACGAGCGGTATGGAGGAAGATTGCCAAGTTTTTGTGGACTTTTATGGACCTTTTTGTTTTGAGCGCCGGTCACCTCCATTATATAAAAGTGGATAACAAAAACCTGTCCGATGTCCGGCTGCATTTGAGATATTAAAAAGTTCTCCAGAGTCTTGCTCAGCATGAGGGTGAGTAGAAAATGAAGGCACATCACTCTGTGGGTGTTGTATCTCTTTAATGTCCCTTGTTTGGCAGTTCTGCACAGACCAGGATGCAAGATAGGTGAAGTCCCTGTGTTCACCTTCAGGCAATAATGTTCACAGTACCTCGCTAAGGTGGTAAGGAAGCTGCAGGAGAAATGTCCCCTGAAATTCCCTTTGGTCTGGCTGATTGTCTGTTCGGATCCTGCAAGAATGAACAGAGATCCTCAGTGGTGCATAACACAGATGATATAGTGCGAACATTCATCCAGGGCAAGCAGTTGTCAGGTGGCGTTTCAGCTGGTCAGGACATATTTTGAGATAACATTTGTAATTTTCTGCCTTTTGGCACCGAGAAGCACAAAAGTGTTATCCTTTTGCCAAATAAAGATATATTCGTATTGTAGGTTCTTGTCAACTGGATGAGGCAGTTGAGTGAAGCATATTACTACCCTGAATAATCATCTTTTTCAATATTGTAGGTGATGTCATCATTCAGAAGTTCACAACCTTACTCTCTGTTTCAGGTAGAGATGAAGAATTTGTGTCCCTTCAACCAATGAAACTGTGTCTTTCTGCACTCAAAACTCCGCACGTCCTACCCGGAACCGCTGAGGTTCTGCCAAAATGTTCAAAATGTTATTGTTGTCATTTCGGGATTAAAAAAAAAAGTATGCAGTAACTGTAATGACAGGTACTTTCTACACTGACTCAGAGTTAAGTAACCCAATGACAGTAATCAGTTACCTTAATTAGTTATTTCTATCACTGATGTCACAAGAATGTTATTACAGTCAAATGTTGACGTGTTGGCATTAAAAAAAATGTTTTGAAGGTATTAAAAGGAATTAAATTCAGCTGGAGAATTCCTATTTGGTTGAACTCATTTACCATGTGTTAAACAGTGCTTAAGTTTATTAAATCTGGCTTAATTTGTGTGATTGTGTGTCATTTCAAACAACTAGCTCAAGATATCCTACTGTATTTCATTATTTTCTCATGAAAATGGTGCAATAGTTGAATGAAGTCCACAAGATCCGGACTGTTCAAAGATCCTAATAACTTCCCTTGTGTACGCCATCCAAGGACCACAAGCTGAGTCTGGGTCAGCAGGGAGGGAAAAGTCTGGAATACATTCTGGAGAATTTATATATTTCATAGTAACTTCTGATGTTCCCTTGATGATAATTTCAAGAAACGTCTTCACACGGTGAAAGATTGAATCTGTAGCTCACAGTAATGACACGGCAGCTGTGTGCTGCACGCAATAACGCCGTTAAATCTCTTTACATAGCTTTGATGTTGATGGATTTTATTACTAAAGCATATTTTCTAAAGCCCTAATGACATTTGTAATCAGATGAGCGCTGGCTTTATTTAACAGGCCCCACTTCAATAATTTATCAGCACATCAGAACATCAAACAGCACTTTGAGTTGGCGTTGCTAGTTCAGACCTCCACTCCTCCCTCATCTGGCCCTTTCTTACTCTTCCTCTGACCTCCTCACTTATTTCCTTCTCAGAAAATGAAAAATAACGTCAGTGAAGATTCTTCAAAGCTCTGATAACCTTCCCTTGTTCTCTTGTCCTGAGGCTAAAGTGTTTTGCGCGTTTTCCAGGGAGTAATGAATCCATGAAGAGACACGAAGTCTGCACATCCTGATGAGCCTTGTCTGCGCCGATGCACATCAGGACAGTTTCATTACTTTAGTATCGGAGAGAAGGATGAAGGCTAGTAATTTGAAGAGTATATGAGCTCTGTTTGCCTTCTCTTACACGTCTCTGCATCCAGCTCAGCTTTGAGTCTTGGTTTTGTTTGGACTGTCCACCAAATTTACTCACTCTCTCACCAACTACCAGGGGTCTGTTGCACGAAGCAGGTTTAATGAAAACCATGAGTTGTTTAACCCTGAAATGAGGGAAACTTTTTCCGTAACACAAAGGTAGGTAACTCAACCCAGGGAAAGAGGAGTAACTCTAGCCTGTTGCACGAAGAGGGGGAACTTAAACCCTCGGTCAGTTACCATAGTAACAGACTCTGAAACTAACCTGGTTGGGAGCAGGTTAATGTGGAGAAACCTTGAGTTTCACGCTGTCTCCGCCCACTTTCAGCCACACACGCTGTTTCATTTCCTCATTCATTCATTCAGTCAGCGGTGAGTTTCTGCTGCTGCCGTCTTAAATAAAACATGTTAAAATAAATCAGACGTAGGCTACCTACAGACCTGCTCTTTCTATAAGGGTTTCATGGACGAAGATGCTGCTCGACTGCTGGGAGGGTTTAATGTTCAGAGATTATCAGACCATGGATAAAAGTTCTTTCATTTCCCGACAGTTGTCATTTCTGGTGTTACAGTTTCACATCACTGTGACGGCCCCAGTGGGTGTGGCCTGTCATCAGAGCACCTGCTCCAGGTGGCTGGTCATTTAAAAGCTCAGATGACTAACTTTCTCGCTCTCTCTGCTTCCCTCCCCAGCCTGGTTTGTACATGGACTGATCTGTATCCACATTACACCGCTGATTGTTCACTTCTATATTTCGCACATACTTATTTTCTTTTAATAAATTATTTAGAAAAGTCGCCATTGACGCCTTCCCTTTTTTTGTCACGGCTTGCCACGCTGGTCGTGACAAATTGGGGGCTCGTCCGTTTTGTTTGTTGTCGGCGTGTTGTGATTTCGCCTTCCTTTGATCTTTGTAGGTGGTCGGTGCGGCCTGTGTGTGTTCGGTGCGCCGCCTGTCCTTTGTTCTTTGCGCGTGGTGGTGCGTCTTTTTGGTCGGTGAGGGAAGGTGTTTGGCTGACTGTTTCTGTTATTTGTTTTGTTGGTGTTTTGCTGCCGGGAGTCTAGGAGTGTTTGGTCTCGGCTCAGTGCGTCGCTTTGTCGGGAGGATCCAGTGGGTTTTGGTCGGGTGTGTTTGGTGCGTGGTGTGGGGCGTCCCTGGTAGGTTTGGCGGCATTTCCCCTTGGATTCGTTGCGCATTGGGGGGCAGTGACAGCTGACAGCGGATGTGCCCCCAAGCCACGGCTTGGGGGCACATCTGTGGATTCAGGGGGGGTGGCTAGCGTGCTAGTCGCCTTTTTCCTGTCCAGCGGGCTTCAGTGCGTAAATACCTCCCACAGAGCTGCATGAAGACTAGGGGGGAGCTTAGTTTAGTGTTTCGTTCAGGCAGTTAGTGGGACTGCTTCTTTTGGTGTACCCGACTTGTTTCTGGGTCCGGTTGTGGTCCGGTTTTTGTGACGTTTTTGTGTGCGATTGTGGACTGGTTTGGTTACAGCGGATGTCGAGGCGTTTATTGCTGCTCCATCTGATAATGTTTTGAATAAACTGAAGAAGACGCAGTTGTTGACGCTAGCGGAGCATTATGAGGTTGACCTGTCAGATAAACAGTTGAAGGAGAGCACTAAGGCTGCGTTGCAACGGGAGTTGATGGAATTGGAGATTTTGCCTGCAGTTCAGGAGGGGAGGGGGACGGGAGGGAGTCTGTCTCAGTGTCTGGTGGCTTGTCTGTTTCTGAGCAGGGTTTAACGTTTGAGCAACAAAGAGAGTTGTTGTTGTTGAAGTTGGAACGTGACAGAGCTGTACAGGAGTCTAAAATTAAGGAACGGCTTGAGCTTGTGCATTTACACACACAGGTGGAGAAAGACAAGTTGGAGTTGGAAGCGCTGCGTGTGACCATGGCTAAATGTGATGATGCGGAGCTGTCAGGGAGTGTCCGCTTACTACTGATGACTTGCGTTGGTTGCCTCAGTTCAATGAGAAAGACCCTGACTCGTTTTTTGTGTTGTTTGAGCGGGTTGGCAACATTAAAAAGTGTCCGAGGATGAAGGTGCGTTGATGCTTCCGTGCGTGCTCACTGGAAAAGCACAGGAGGCGTATTCCGCTCTGTCCAGACACTGAGTCTAATGGAGTGCCTGACCCTGATGAGGGGCTACTTTGCGGTCAGCTCAATAATTCCACAGCACTCTGGAACCTGGATAAGTTGTTGTCCCATATTCCTTGTTCTTGGCGTGATGAGCTGACTGCGCTGCTGTGCGGTTATCTTTGTTTGTTTTGGGATGTTCCCTCATGTACAACTTGGGTGGGACGTAATATTAATGTTGGGGTTGCGCACCCGCGCCAAAATGTGGCCGATATGAAAATTCTAGTTTTGCTTCAAACGGCAAAAAGAGACTTCTGCTGCGCGCTTCTGCTCTCCTCCCCCTCCCCTTACAGAGAGCAGTGCTTTCTCTGCATCCCCTCACTACTCCCCCTCCCTGTAGCACACACTACGCAGGCAGAGAGGAGAGCAGACCAATGCAGACGTTTAGTTAACCCCTGGTAAGCTGAGAGTTTTCCGTGACAACAAACGTCCTCGAGGAAACACGCTGTTAGAGCGCATTAAGGAGAGCAGGCGAGTTTTAAACGCGCTAGTTTTAGCGACAATATTAGCATTTTAACAGTGCAAGTTGCCTCTTTGTGAAATAAACAAAGATGCAGCTGCTAACTCCATCTCTATTATTAGCTAATGTCAGACTGTTATACAGCAGTAAACGCTGTGTAAGTCGCCTCTTTGTGACACAAACACAAACCTCTTTGTGATGTTAACTTCCATCTCCTGTTATCTAATATAAAATTATTATATTGTGTCCCTCTACACTTCATGCCATGCAGGTTTTACTGGGACTTGTAAATTCAGAAGTTTAAGTTTTCATTAAACTAATTAAAAAGCTCCAACTAATGTATTTATTTGTAATTCTGTTTAGATGTTTTAAAAGCTGCAACATTGCTCTTAAATATAGTTTAGTCCCTTGTGTTAAGTGGAAGATGGAACTTTTTGAAGCTTAAAGATGACAAATTTATATTTCTAAGGTGTTTAGTGAATGAGTCTTTAAAAATATATCATTTATAAAACACCTTCCATTAGTCTGTGTGTTATCACTGTAAGCTGTTTGCAGCAACTTGTTTTCATTTTGAAATGATCATCTATATTACTGAAATCTAATTACTAAAGTACACTAAATATATATATTTTCATCCCCAGGCAGAGGAGAAGAGTAAGGTGGAGCCACTTCACAAAGATTTAACAGGTGTTGGATGCAACATCTGCGGTGTGAACTTTAACCTGGGCTGCAGCAACAGTAAGGCAGAAAACACAACAAATTTGTGTCACCACCTAAAACATCATCAAAGATTCTGGATGATCTGATTCTTAGTGTTGAATCACATTTTGGTCATTATAAGAATTTAAATTGGACTACAGTTAGACAGTATGTATGTCCATGTTCATTTTTTAATATCCTGGCTGATATATATCGGCTGACATCAGATATTGGCCAATATATGGGATATCAGGTTTTTTAAAGCCCCCAATATCGGTATCGGTATCGGAATCGGCCTCAAAAATCCCATATCGGTCGGCTCTACTATCGTTTGTCCTGGGTAAGGCTGTCTCTGTTTTGGTTTGCCTCTGGCTTTGGTCTGGGCCCTCCAACTGCCTTATCATGTGCTGTTGTCGGATGTTGTCATTGCAGGTCCTTCACTTTGGTACTGTATTGTGATGTTTTAGTGTTGGTTCCATCTGGTTGCTTAAATGTGCTTCTCAGGTACCAGGGTTGCTGAGGCCACGTGGACCCTTCATTGACATCACAGCAGTGGAATTGTTGCTGGACCTGCCTTATGCTGTACTGGGTTTGTCTTGAGAGATTTGTTTTGTTTTTTGTGGGTGTTGTCCTTTTATGGGGGGGGGGTGACGGCCCCAGTGGGTGTGGCCTGTCATCAGAGCACCTGCTCTGGGTGGCTGGTCATTTAAAAGCTCAGATGACTAACTTTCTCGCTCTCTCTGCTTCCCCTCCGCAGCCTGGTTTGTACATGTACTGATCTGCATCCACATTACACTGCTGATTTTTTTTTTTTTTTTTTTTTTTTACTTTATTTTTATGGGAAAAAAATACACAACATACAGTAGAAAAACGTAGAACAACAGTTGGTCACCTCATACAGATCTCAAACTAATGGAAATAAGTCAGTTAATGCAGTGATGGCTCAGAGAGCGTCTCTTATAGTCACAAACACAATCCATTTTTCCCAATATTGCAAATACTTGTCCATTTGTAGGTTTAATGAAAAAGTCATTCTTTCCATGTTTTGAATGTTGGTAACAATATCAATCCAGTCTGTCTCTGTTGGAGGTGTGGCCTGTAACCATTTGCGGGTTATAACTTTCTTGCTAGCTGCTAATAATATTTTTAAAAGATATTTGTCCCGCCCGGTAAATTTGGTGGAATATTTCCCAGATAAATTGTAGTAAAGGAGCAGCAGATCTTATTGCCAAAAATACTTTGGATCATTTGTGTGATCTCTTGCCAGTATGACTGAACAGCTGGGCAACTCCAGAAAATATGGAAGTGGTCTGCCAGCTCTTCTCCACATTTCCTCCAACACAGACCCCTGGTTGTCTCCCTGGACTGCACACATTGTAGTTTAGGAGTAATGAAATATCTAACCAAATTCCGCCAGCAGAAATCTCTCCAAAGACCAGAATTAGTGGAAGTTGACTGTACAATGCACATATTCAACCACTCCTCCTCTGTAATAACAGACCCAGATTCTTTCTCCCACTTTAATCTAATCTTATCCGTTGAGTGTTTCTTATTCAAGTGAATATGAGAGTACAATCTTGAAACAAGTTTCTTATGGTCTTCATTTTTGTACATGTCAATAAAGATGTCAATTAAGTTAGGTTCACATTCCTCTGTTGGTTTTATCTCTTCGTTAAAATACGACCTGGTTTGAAGATACCTAAAGAAATCTGACTTATCCAGCCCGTATGTATCTGAAATTTTCTTAAAACTATTTAATTCCCCCTTCAGTGAAATTGAGCAGTAGGAAGTAATTCCCTTTTATGCCAGTGTTCGAATCTCTCATCAATCTTTGCAGGCTTGAAGTCGGGATCAAAGGCAACCCATCTCAACTGTTTAGACCGTCTTTCAAGTAGTGGTAATTTACATTCCTTAAACCAGATTTGTAAACATACTTTAGACCATTGATTCAGGTCATTGGAGTGTTGTACATATAATCTCCTACTACCGAGTAAAGATTGTAACGGTATACTTAATTGTGAAATTTCCAGATCCTTCCATTTTGCAGTATAATTTAAATCACAACAGCATGCAAGTGGTCTTAATTGTGCTGCCTTATAGTAGTCTGCCAAGCATGGTAGGGATCTACCTCCTTTCTCTTTAGGCAGCTGCAGGGTTTTGAATTGGATCCTTGGCCTTCTCCCTGCCCATATGAATCTTGAGATCCACTTATCCCATTCATTAAATTGCTTTGGTGCAACCCTTACTGGCAGGGATTGAAAAAGATATAAGAATCTAGGAAGTAGGTTCATTTTTATTATTTCTATCCTATTGTGCATGTCTAAAGGAAGTTGAGACCATCGGTCAATGTCAGACTTGATACGTCTACTTATGGGGCCATAGTTCCTTTCATTTAATTTGGAAAGATCTTTAGTGATTGTAACCCCCAGGTACTTGATTTCCTTTGAGTTCCACTTAAAATTATATTGATTTAATATGCTTTTCTGGGGGGTGTATTTATAACTTAAAATTTGGGTTTTCTGCACATTTAATTTATAACCCGAGTAGGTACCAAAGTCGATTAGTGTGGACATTACCTTGGGGATACTAGCCTCAGGCTCCGAAATAAACAGGAGGACGTCATCCGCATACAGACAAATCTTTTGTTCCAAACCCCTAACCACTATTCCTTTTATCAAGGGATCATCCTAATTGATTGTGCTAAGGGTTCAATAAAAAGGGAGAAAAGTGCCGAGCTGAGAGGACAACCTTGACGGCAGCCTCGCTCTAACTCAATGGGCAGTGACAGATGTCCATTAATTTTATTCTGGCACTTGGAGAGAGGTATAGAGTTTTAAAACATCTAATAGAGTCATCTTTAAATCCGAATCTTCTCAGCGCTAGATACAGATACTGCCAACGAACGGAGTCAAATGCCTTTTCAGCATCTAGACTGAGTACTGCAACTTTGTTATTCCTCTCATTAGTCACTTGGTCAAGCACATGCAGCACCGTCTAATGCTGTCCTGTGTCTGTCTGCCGCTCACAAAACCAGTTTGATCTGAATCCACCAGATCTGGGATTATATGTTCTAGCCGCTTTGCCAGTATTGACGCATACAACTTATAATCTATATTCAGAACAGAAATAGGTCTATATGCACTGCATTCTTTTATCCTTTCCCTCCTTATGAATAATTGAAATTATTGCTTCCCTCCATGTTCTTGGTGGATCTCCTTCATGAAGTGTCAAGTGCTTTTAACTCTTGTAAGGTTTTACTCTGCAGTTCCCCCCACTTGAAAAGGGTTACTTGATTCAGAAGATTGGACTGGACTTCACTCAATGACCAAGATTGAACTTTCTTTTCTTTTCTTTTATTTTGAAAAGTCTTCTAGGTCAATTACAGGTGAAAAACCTTAAAATGCAAACAAAAATAGATAACCTGAAGAAAATATCCCAAAAGCACGAATCAATCATAACCCAAAATTAAATACCAAATTTTAAACTAAAGATTAACTATTAATTAAATAAGTAGAAAATATCCATTTTTTAAAGCACCAAAACCCACCAAATGCACTTTAAAGAAATGTTCAATGATGATTTTAACCTTACAAACTATGACGGCTTCAAACTCTAAATATACAAAATATTTTTAAATCTTAAATCATGGATGTTGTGACTTGGACCTATTTAAAATACATATTTCTTAAATGTACATTATTACACACAAAATGACATTTTAACTTGCATTTTAAATCACATAACTTCTGTAGTGCACTCCACTTTAACTTGAAATTGATCCTGTATTAGTCCATTGTCCACCATAATCCCAGTGCAATGTACAAATATCAGAAAGCTCACCGGCTCCTTCTTCAGTCTTTGAATCAAGTATTAAATCCCGCAGTTTCCAACCATTGTCTGCCACACTGCTCTGTCACACTGTTCTGTGAGTGAATGCCTCCAAACTCCCCTGATTACCTCCACCAGGTGCGTTCAATCTGCTGACTCCAGGCTGGCAGACACACTCAGACCTGATGCACCCTGGCAGAGAGGGCGTGGCCTACAGCTCAGCTCAACACCTCCCACTCGATCTTCCCACGGAAACCGCTGGAAAGATCGCACACAGTGAACTCGTGATCATAGATTCGGCGCCTGCTCCTCCACTGGCAACAGGACCACCAACCGTCGGACATCCCGGTGAAGAATTGTGGATTGAAGGTCCCTCTGGATGCTGGAGGAAGGATGCTTGGATGCAGACCGCCTTGAGGGATGCTTGGATGCTGATGTTGCAGGTCCCACCACAGGGATAGAGGAGCTTGCCACAACTCTGACATTCACGTCCCGTACAATGCCTCTTGAGTCTTGATTGACACCGACGATTCTCCCAAGCTTAAAGTGGCCCCTCAATGCGTTCTGATCACACAGCCAAACAATATCCCCAACTGCGACGTTGCGGTGTACGGTGTGCCATTTACTCCTCACAAAGAGATTGGGGCCCGCTAGTTGGCTCCAGGACCTCCAGAATTTGTCGACCTGGTGCTGCATCTCCTGAAGTCTCTTGTAGGGATAGCTTGTGAAGTCAAATGTTTTCCAGTCACCACCTGAAGATGCTCGCCCCAGCAGGAGTGTGTTGGGTGTGATGTACTGCACGGTGTCCTCATGGCTCTGGACCCTAGCATCAATGGGGGCGCTCGTTGGAAAGATTGGCAGCGAGCTGAAGTGTGGTTTGAAACTCACTGTAGGTGAGCCCTGATTCTCTCCCCAGACTCTGGAATGCCTTCTTGATAATCCGCACAGCTGCTTCAGCAGAGCCATTTCGATGAGGTGAATCAGCTGGCTGTATCTTCCAAGACCAGTCGGTTCCATTGTGAGCTGAAGTTTCCTCCACTGCAGATCTGTCCAAGCCATCCAGAAACTGGTACAGCTCCTTCAGAACCGGCTTGGCACCAACAAAATTAGTCCCCGGGTCAGACCAAATCTTCTTTGGATGCCCTCGAAGCGCAGTGAACCTTTGATAGGCCATCAGAAAACTTTCCGTCGACATGGTATTGGCCAGCTCAGTATGGATTGCTCTACTGGCCATACAGCAGAATATGACTCCCCAAACCTTCATTGTGACTCTCTTCCTCACATCATCTTTAACCTGATATGGTCCAAACAGGTCAACAGCTGTAAAGTCGAATGGGGCTGCTGGCCGAGTTCTCTCTTGAGGCAGATCACCCATCACCTGCTGACATCTTCTAGCTCTAGCTTTCTTGCATGTCACACAGTTCTCAATAACTCTTTGGGCAATTCTCCGTCCCCTGATGACCCATGCTCTCTTTCTCACCCTCAGCAGAGTTGCAGCCACTCCCTCATGACCCTTGTTGTGAGCTTCTCGAACCAGCAATGTCGAGACCCAGGTGCTGCAGGGTAGGAGGGGAACACAAACTCTGTCTTCATGAAAAGCCTGGACTCTCCCACCACAAACCAGTAGCCCAGTTTCCTGCTCTTTATAGACTACCAGCCGATCAATTGTGGTGGTTGGAAAGCTCACGCCCTCTTGTGCAGCAAGGAAAAGGTCTCTTAAAGCATCTTGGCGCTCTGCTACAGAGATGGCCCCCGTCGATGGAACTGCCTCCCACTTTGGTGTTCCCAGGATCCTGGTTTGGCCTGCAAAGCGCTTGGCTGCTCTCCAAACTTGGGCAACCGTCTTAACCAGGCAAGTCAGGCTGCTAAACCGTCCTTCATCTATCAGATTTCTAACAGCAGTACCAGCAGGTGGCCTCCGAAGCTCCAGATCTGGTGGAACTTTTTCCACCTGAGCTCTTGTGAGTGCAGCAGTAAATGACTTCTTCTGCATCTTGCTAACAGCTTCTCTGGCAGTTGCTGACACATCCTTTGCAGACTTAATCGGCCACTCCTCAACAGGTAAACTCAGGAACTTTGGTTCTTGCTGCCATGGTGAATTTTCCTCCAAATCTTTCGGGCCAGCCCCACGAGTGATTATGTCAGCGATGTTCAGTATGTCAGCAGCTGTGTGCAGCTCTGGATTTCTCCAATCCTATTGGCGAAAAAAGTCTGGAAACCATAGCTTTCACGATGAATTGCACCCAGGACTGTTTGGCTGTCAACAAGATGGTACCACCGCTTGACTTGAATCCGACTATGCTGCTCAAAGTACTTCTTCAAGCGGGCAGCAAATACTGCTCCACCCAGTTCCGCCTTGACAGCTTCCCCCTTGTGGTCTAGGGGAGTCAGTTTAGCTTTAGACTCCACCAGCCTCACTATAGAGCCTTGGTCACAGGCCCACCGCAGATACAGGACAGCACCATAAGCCTGCTCGCTGCCATCAGAGAAAGTGATGGCATCAGGTTCAGGCAATACCCCCACTGGTGTCAAGGCTCGATGAAACTTGACTTGGCTCAGCTGAGCATATTCTTCAAAGAGACTGATGGCATCTTCTCTGAGCTTTTGAGAGAGTGCAAGGTCCCAGGTGTCCTTGACTGTACTACACTTGGGTTTGGACTCCTGGAATGCTCTCCGAACCAAAATGGCCCCTTTCTGCTTTACAGGCGTTGTCAGACCAATCGGGTCATACAGTCCAGAGACTTGGCTGAGTAACTCTCGTCGTGTCAGTGGGTCTGGAGTCTGAGCTCTCACTTGCTCCAACTGAAGGTCCTGGCCGAGTCTCATTTTTCTCTTCCTTTTTGAGAAATTTATTCCAACCATGACATGAAGCTTGTCATCCTCCAGGGTGTAGCCGAGGCCAAGAGCTTTGTTGTCTTCCTCTTTGAGCTGATTTGGCAGGATCACAGTCCCAGTTGTCTGTCTCATGGCCTGTTCCTGTTTTCCAACAGACTCCCTCCCACTTTGACCAGAGAAGACCCACGGCTTCAACTCAAACCCTCCTGCTTCCAGGATCTGTTTCACATTCTCTGTGATGACTTTAAGCTGGTCCAAGCTGTCATGAGAGGTCAAGAGATCATCAACGTAGCTGTCTTCCTGTAGAACTCGACGCTCTTCCTTGAGATGGCTGAACTGGGGAAGATTAGCAGTCTCTCTCATGGCAAGTTGTGCAATACAACCTGCTGGCTTGTCTCCAATGTTGACTCTTGTGACTGCATATTCACCCAGCTCCTCCTCTTCACAGTCACGCCACAGAAACCTGTGAAGATGCATCTCTTGGTCTTCAAGCCACACTGAATTATACATTTTCCTAATGTCACCCAATGCGGCAAACCTTCCCCTCCGAAATTTGAGAAGCACTGCACGGATGGAGTTGAGGACGTCAGGACCCTTTAACAGGAGATCGTTGAGGCTCACCCCCCTGCACTTTTGACTGCTGTTCCAGACCAGTCTTACTGGAGTTGTGACAGAGTGTGGATTTGGCGCGATGAGGTGGCTAATGTACCATACTGGGCCAGTCCATGCATGAAGAACGTCTTTAGACAACTTTATTGCAGCCCTGCGCTCGACCATCTCATGAACTTGAGTGGCATAAGCGGCCTTCCACTCTGGCTCCCTGGCCAGCTGCTTCTCCGTCCTCAGGAACGTGGCTTCAACTGCGCTCCTGTTGCTCGGCAGTGTGGCTAGATCTTCCACCCAGGGGTACTTGGCGTGCCAGTGAGGCTTCTCACTGTGGTCATCAGCACCTACATATGTGAGGCCACTCTTTACCACCTCCAACTCCCGTTCTTCAGCGAGGGTCATTTCTTTTCCGCCTGGCTGGCATTTTCCACAACGACAGCCCCCACATTTTGGGACACAGCCAGCACCAATACTGTCCCACTTCCACCACTCGAGGTAAGTTGGATGTGGTGGCTACAAAACTGGATTGCTGAGGTTGGGTGGGAAATGGTACCTGCTGGCTTTGTGGAAGATGAGCAGGGACTACACAGGTGTGTTCTTCATACTTCACAGCAGCAGTTCTCATAGACCTTGCGAAGTGTGTTCTCGACGTGTGGGCTGATACAGTGACCTCCTCAAACAGTTCAGGATGGGCGCCAGCAACCGTCTTCCCCATTGGACCGTCCCACAGCACAAGGTCCCCCACTGTGCAGACTTTCTGTGGAGCCAACTGACCCTCCTTATGACTTACAAGGAGGTGGATCTCTTTTGGCCTTGCCAGGTCACTGAGCGGGACCCCTGGGAAGAACTTTTGCAGTTTTTCAGCTGACACATGTCTGTGGATGTCTGCAATGCTGTCCAGGCCATAGCAAACCAGCTGATGGGACTTAAAAGTGCCTCTTGAGGTGCTGACACGGATTTTCAGAAGGTACCGCTTTGTTTCAACAAAGACTTTCATGCCTCCTACACCATGGACCACAAGAGTTATGTCTTCGCTCCTGAGATTGAGCCGACCTGCTGCCTCATGCGTGATATAATTTGTGTCAGAAGCCAGGTCAATCAGGGTCCCAATCTTCTGCCCAGCATTAGCCGTCACCTCCAGAAGCATCATGATGACAGGCCACTCCGCTAGGCCACTTTCTGCCAAAAGGCTTGAGTGACTCTTTGCAACATGGGAAGTGCTTGCTGTTGTGTTGCTGAACGCATCCCGGCATTGTTGGGCTAATTCAGGTGAGAGCTTTCTGAAGAATTCTTCCTGGGCCTCGGTGTAATTCTTCTTGTTGCTGCCTCCTTCTACGTTGGCTTTACTTCTCCTCTGGGCTGTGCTGCCTCTGGATGCTTCAGCATTGGGACACAGATAGTAGTGGTGGTCTGCGGTTCTCTTGTCCTCACACTCAGGATTTTTGCACAGGAAGGAAGTTTTGCAGTGAATATCATCACTATGGATCTCCAAACACTTCCAGCAGGCTCCCAGTTTCCGTACTGCATCCTTCTTTTCTGTGAGCTTAAGTACACGGAACTTTTTACAAAAGTACAGTTTTTTCTTATGCTTGATGTCCCCACAAACAACACACCCTGAGAGATAGCTGCTCGACTGGTTTGAGGCTCTGGTTCTGGCTTGCCTTTGCTCAGGCCGGATTTCTTTCCTTGGCACCTCTTCATCCCTCAACTGGTCCAGCTGCTCATAGATGCTCTCTTGACTCCTGAGGAAGACCAGAAGATTGTCAAAGCGCTTTTCTGGGTCAGCACTAACTTTCTCAGCTGCGTAGAGGAGCCACTCTTTCTTTAGTGAATCAGGAAGCTTGCTTTCAATTGACTTTGTCACTAGGGGGTTCTTTAAAGCGCCAGTGTCACCAAGATCATGCAGGTCTTCAAGGGCTTTCTCAACAGCATGGATGAGCTCAACAATTTTCTTAGGCTGGTGACCTTTAACAGCTGGAAGCCTCTGGAGCTCCTCAACCACCTCAATGGCAATTGCAGTCTGGTTTCCAAACCTGTTCTCCAAGACACGAAAGATGTCATCTGCTGTGTTGTATGACATCAACCGCAGATCTCTCATTATTTTCTCGTCCAAACTGTCAAGAAGCTGGAACTTTTTAACTTCCTTTGACCCTGTGGGCTCTCCTTGTCTCTGAAGAGCTTCCCAGTCTCTTTTCCAGCGACGAAAGTCTCGCCTGATGCCAGTGAACTTGGGGAGGGAAGTTGGCTTCAGTCTAATGGCTGATGTAGGGTAGCTGATGGAAGCTGCACTCCCAACTCTTTCAGAGTCTTCTTTAGCTTTTGCTTCAATGAACTCTGCTTTTCTGGACATTAACTTGGGAATGATCTGTTCAAGCTCTCGCATGCGCTGCTGGAAGTCTTTCTGCTCAGCAGGAGGGGTCCAACACTTCCACTGTGTGTGCAGCTCCTTTGCCCTCTTCACAAGTCTGTCCACGCAATCAAACAGGAAATCAAAGGCCTCTTTACTTCCGCCAGGCTCAAAGGATGTCACACTTTCTACTTTCTCCTCTGCAGCCTTTAACGCCATTGTCAGTTCCTCTTCTCCAAAGTTGACCCAGAGTGTTTTCTGGATAAGGTCCTTCAGCTCCTTTAGTTTCATCTCACATTCACTCCCAGTTCTCCCAATATCGGCCTTTTGTTGCTCACTCAATCCAGGAACTCCTTCTGGGTCTGTGTCAAGCTCCGCCTCTGCAAGGTACTGGGCCTCCACATCATCGTTGGCTTCCATAACTTTGTTGGCCTCAATTATGAGCTTTTTGAAACAGTCTCTGAGCTCCTCTTCAGGCATTATAGCATGCATCCGAACAATGTTATTGGCCATCCGGGTAAATTGCCGCTTCACAGATGTCCTATTGGCTTTAAGCTGCTCCAATGACTTTGAGTCAGCCATCCTTACTAGCAGTGTGCCACCAGGCCTTTGGACTTGGGTCTTCAGAACTCTCTGTTCCAGTCTTCACTGGCGGTTTTTCACTGTCAAGTGCTTTTAACTCTTGTAAGGTTTTACTCTGCAGTTCCCCCCACTTGAAAAGGGTTACTTGATTCAGAAGATTGGACTGGACTTCACTCAATGACCAAGATTGAACTTTCTTTTTCTTTCTTTTATTTTGAAAAGTCTTCTAGGTCAATTACAGGTGAAAAACCTTAAAATGCAAACAAAAATAGATAACCTGAAGAAAATATCCCAAAAGCACGAATCAATCATAACCCAAAATTAAATACCAAATTTTAAACTAAAGATTAACTATTAATTAAATAAGTAGAAAATATCCATTTTTTAAAGCACCAAAACCCACCAAATGCACTTTAAAGAAATGTTCAATGATGATTTTAACCTTACAAACTATGACGGCTTCAAACTCTAAATATACAAAATATTTTTAAATCTTAAATCATGGATGTTGTGACTTGGACCTATTTAAAATACATATTTCTTAAATGTACATTATTACACACAAAATGACATTTTAACTTGCATTTTAAATCACATAACTTCTGTAGTGCACTCCACTTTAACTTGAAATTGATCCTGTATTAGTCCATTGTCCACCATAATCCCAGTGCAATGTACAAATATCAGAAAGCTCACCGGCTCCTTCTTCAGTCTTTGAATCAAGTATTAAATCCCGCAGTTTCCAACCATTGTCTGCCACACTGCTCTGTCACACTGTTCTGTGAGTGAATGCCTCCAAACTCCCCTGATTACCTCCACCAGGTGCGTTCAATCTGCTGACTCCAGGCTGGCAGACACACTCAGACCTGATGCACCCTGGCAGAGAGGGCGTGGC